>UCOJ01000176.1:0-164595 GCA_900474305.1 Cecidostiba fungosa | reverse complement strand
TTTCTCCCTCTGTTTGCAGTCGGGTGGGGTAGTCGACGCTTTTCTCTCTCTCTCTCTCTCTCTCTCTCTCTCTCTCTCTCTCTCTCTCTCTCTCTCTCTCTCTCTCTTTTTAGCGCAGAGAGCTGTATATGTGTGTGTGTCTGGGAAAGAGAGAGAGAACGGACTTTGTCGCGGCGCCTGCCTGGAATTCTTTTTATGTTTCGAGTGGGTTTTTGCGATCTGCCGGGGTGAAGCTTTGCTCTGCTGTAGACTCTGTGGAAGGGGAGATAGGGATGTAGAGTGCGCTAGTGAGGTGCGCCGCCGGCTGAGCTGGGTTATCGGCGGTTTTCGCGGTGAGGATTCGCCGCGTATAATGGGGGGCTGATCGAGGCTTGGGTTTATATTTTCTTTTTTTCTTGCTCTCTTGCTCTCTCTCTCCCTTCGATGGATTATTGATTCGATGGGCAGTATCGATTTTCAATTTTTCCTTTTAATGAGATGCCGCGCTGCTGCTGCTGCTGCAGGTGTATAATTAATTTTCAGGTCAAGGTTAGCTAAGTGGACTGGAATCGATGATGGAACAAATGCGGCTAGGAGTATTATTATGCTTTTGGATTTTAATAAAAATTCATAGCTTAGTCGTTTACGCGAGAGTCGACAATGTAACTATATACGCGAGTCGTCACTGATAAGATTTTTAAATTTTCCACCTCTGTCTCTACATATTTTCGTTCGATGCGCGCGAGCCTTTGTGTGTGTTTTATTTTCCAACTTTTTTTCGACGCGCGTTTCGCAGAACTTTCGTTTGTTTTACCGTATTTTTTTCGGGTCCCCGCTTTTTTGTTTTAATTTATGTATGACGTACTACACGCGCACGAGTCAATATTGGTTCGCCGGATTTTTTTTCGCGATACACACACACACGTGCACCACTCGCGTATTGACTTGTAGATGAAACTCGCGCGAGTGAGCGTTTTTTTTTTGTTGTTTACCGTTTCCTCGCGCGCGAGAGAGTTTTTCATGTATACGTTAACGTGAACATAAAGGAATTTCGAATTTTTAACGGGAGACACTGCGCTGCACAGACTCTCTTTTACAAATTTCGCCCGACGAACTGACGCGCGCGAGAAATGATAAAAATGTAAATTTTTTTTCACGTCGCTCTGTTTATACAATTTATTCCGCGAATTTAACGACGCTAGTTTTTCTCGAATTATTCGAATTTCCATATCTGTTATATAATATATATAAAAGCATGCTAATAGCTATAAATCCTTCCCTCGGTTGTCCCATTATGTCCGAATAATAATACCGGGTAGCTTCACCGAATTATTTATTCCAGTTTGCAAAGCAGTAGTTGCGTCGACGGCTTTAATTACACATCAAAGCCGTATTCTCCAAATCCCACGCGTCACCGAGGAATCAAACCCCAGAACGACCAAACGAATGAAAAAAAAAAAAAAAAATTAAATAAGACTCTTACGGTTTCCATTACCCTACAAAGGCTTATATCCAGTGCGCGCAGCTGGCTTCGAAAAAAAGGAAAGACGTCGACTCATCCGCGAATTCAATATCGACTTCCAGATTAGCCTCGTCCAGCAGTATATGATGTACACACATACACAGAGGGAAAAGCCCTAGAAATCCCTGCATTCATACACTATATAAAGCTCTATATCTCTCGTCAAAGCATCAAGAGTCATATACACACACACATTTTCTCGCAAATTCATCCTCTATACCCTCCGACGCGCTAATTATAAGCGTCGCGGCGTAATTATTAATGAGAGCACAAGCGATCGTATTACCCCGCTTCCGCGCGTAATTAGACTCGACTCGAGTGTGTGTGTGTGTGTGTGTGCGAGTCCCCTCTCGTCATGTGTTCAACTCGTCTCTGTCATAGTCGCTTTTGCGGATGTGATAGATGCGGACACACTACTGTGTATATGAGGACACGATGTTTATTACGAGGTTATATATATATAAATCTCGCAGAGGGGGAGTCTGCAGGTTGAATTGTTTTTCTATTGGGTTTTCGGCTGCGACGCTGATGTCGCACAGCTTGTGAATGGAACTGTCTGAGGGTTGGCAAATGGTGCGCGCGAGTTTTGATGCGCAGTGTTGTATACTCTCGTGGGGTGTATACGCGAGGCTCTTCTCTCTGGTACTTGAGAGAGATGGTGATGAATGGGCTGAATTTGAATATCGGTTAGTTGGACTGTAAGTACTTGTTTGGACTTCTTTTTGTTGTTGCTGCTGCTGCTGTGACGTGATAGAGTGGTTTCATTGTATTTTTCAAAGGACGCGACCTGCTGATGTATATCATTCCCCTGTTACTCATTAAACCTCGATTTAACGCTACTGAAAATAAATTATCCTCCAAGTATATAAAATAGCGATTGACTTTTCTCTACTGTCTCAGAGAGCCGAAATCCGGTAAAAAAACAATCGGCCAATTTGACAAACTGGATAGTGAGCTAACAGCGTGTAATGTCACGATCCCAAATTACCGGTAAATACCGTCGAGCCTATCCGTAATTGGGCCATTGGGCTCCCTACCACCGACAGCAGCAGCAGCAGCACCACCACTACTACCACCGGATCCAGGGTATAACTAAGTTTCTCGTCCCGCACGTATAGGTCGGTGCGGCGGCGTATAGTTGGCAGAGTACATCGTCGGCCTATAGGGAACTCGTATTTGTCTGTTCTTTGTATCAAATTCGACCATGTGTGCGCTGAATTTTCTCGGGGGCATAGGAGTATAAACCCAAGAGTGAGATCGAGAGAGAGAGACCAGGGGTTGCGGTCCAATGAGCTCCTGTTCTGCCAGTGATGTCCGAGTCGCCGACGGCGAAACACGTCGAGGTGGAATTTGTTTTGTAACACGTGTGCAGTATATATAGTGTGTTTTGTCCACGTCGCGGAGAGAGATATTACACAGCCGATATTATGGACTGATCGATATTATCGCTTGCTGTTGATTTATGTGGGACGACGTTATATATAAACTGCAGCACGATGGAAATAGTGCGCGGTGTTTTTGATTGCGGTGTAGCCGTTTCCACGATTTTGGCAACGTGACAACCGGCACATTTGCCGAATTTGAGGGTAGGACCTGCATGTGATTTTTTTTTTAAATATCTCTAGATTTATAAAAATAGTAACGATGACGTATAGTACTGGATATCACCGCTTGTTAAATTGTGTTATTTGTTATTATGTAGGTATATAGCGTGCCGGTGATCGATAGGACTGTACAGTTTGGTCTCATTATTTATTAGCGCGCGTTATACAAGCTATTGTTTATTTTGTTTCGCGATTGGGGATACGGACTCGTGCGCAGTGCCAGTAGACAGTGGAAGTATTTCCGCGGTAGATAACCATGTACTATAACGTCATTAAATATTGAACGTGTATTCCGAACCTTGACGTCTCGGACAACTCCTCGCCGATATCAGTAGAGACGTTAAATAATAAGAAGAGTCTCTGACTATATACGGCATGTTTATACCTTCTTCTTTTCAAAGAGGAAAAACATTTTTTTTCTAATGTAGCTTCCAAGACGTGCATTCAAAGAAATATAATTGAAGGAAAAAGTACAATAACGCGCGCACGTGAAAGGAATCAATCATAATCATCGATTAGCCTGTCGAATAGCCCCTAATAATAACGACGGAAAAAAAACCTCGTCGAAATCATGATTCACCTCATACACATACATACACTATATACTATATAGCCACATACGCGCACGCAATCTGTTTCGTCAAACAGCTCAAACTCCCATCAATTACCACCTCGAGCGAATTCATAAGCGTGAACAAACTCTATATAAACAAACAGATGTGTCACGCGACGCCCATCGACTATAACCATATAGAGAAGAGAAAAAAGCAGCTCCGTCATAATATATAATATAGAGAGCAAAAAAGAAAATCACATCAAATGAAACGTGCAGCATATAATGCAATGTATATATGAAAGGTCGTGCACACACACACTCTGACAAAAGCATCAGCGATCCATAATAACACGGTACACACTGGCAGACTTCGGCCGGGCATAAAATGAGCTTAGATAAAGACCTCCGTCGGGGGATTTATATTTGCCGGCGGCCGGGGCAAATAGTCGAAATAATCGCGCGGTAATCGCCACGTGTCGCCCTCTCACTGATGCTCGGAAGGTCAGAAACGCGCTTCGACGATCTCATTGTTGTTCGACGCGACGACGAGAGCGGGCTTTGATTAGGGACGGCTGCTGCTGCTGCTGCTGTTGCGCTTCACACGCCGTGTAATCATGTATCAGTCGTCGAGAATGCAAATTAATTCAGGGGGATGTGGAGAGAAGAGAGAAAGAGAGGAGGTGTAATGATAAGGGAGGAAAACGTTTGGCGGCTGAAAAACACTAGGGGAAAACGAGCAGAGAGATACGCTGCTGATATATATAGGGGGTCGGTGTGGTTTTATATAAGCTTCATTTCATCGTATAATTGTTGTTGATAAGAAAATTGTTACAACGATTATTCCCGTCGCGATTGCGATGTTGACATTGAATAACATCGGCGTAATAATCGCAACGCGCTGCATCTGGCACTGCAGAGTCGCGCGCACTTTCAACCCGAATAATATTTTCTCAGCAAACACAGAAAGGGCCAAGTAATCACAGAGTCAACACAGCTCTTGTGGTCGTCTCTGTGTGCTTGTGTCACCTGTTCTTTCGCTACCGCAATTGTATTTCGATTGTTAATTATACCGGCGATATATAAAGCCGAGGGATAAACCATGGCCATATGCTCGAGCCTAGCGGATATGTATCAATAAGCTTTATTAAACTATAGCCGCGCAATAACCCAAATTTTTCCAATAACACACTGATGCATATAAGCGTCGCTGAAGTATGATTGATACGAGAAACAAACGCGGCTTCAAAAAGCCGATCCATCTTCGTCGTCGTGATTAATAGTCGATTCGAAAATAGACAGCCATCACAGCTCTAACCCACATATTTCTAAAACACCACATATAAAATAATAATAAACTCAGCAGCCCCCTCATCATCGCGGATCATAAAGCAAGAGTCAAGAAAGATTGTTGAAACGGCTTTGTTTTTCCTTCTCGCCTAGTATAATCCGAGAGTTAACATTGAAGTGTATCCCTACACTCCCTCCTTGCGGATAAATGAACTCGTAAGAGGCTAAAAGCGCGCTCTCTCTGTGGTGGGCTGTGTGTATATATAACGCCGCGAATCAATAACTCCTCTCTCGCAGGGCGCCCTCTCTCTTTCAGCTCCTTGCTTCAGAGCTTGGCTTTTCAGCCGGTCGACTTTCTACCGACACCACCACCGCCGGCGTATAATACACATGCGCGAAAGGTGTGCACTGCGTCGACGCGCAACTCACACACATATAGGTCTCTCGTAGGTATAGTATTATAACAGAGGGGGCATCGAGCTTTGTTTCCGGACGAGATTCGCGGCTATTCTCTGCGGACGTATATATACATTGCTACTACTGCTCTGATGGGGAGTGTTTTTCGATAATGAAGTCCTTGCTGATCGTTAAGACCTACTACTTTTTTTTATTATACTAGCGAAATATACTTGAGCTTTTAACAAATGTTTGCCATTTCATTTTCCTTCAATCAATACTCGAGGTTAGAATATAATTGATAATATTATTTTATTAATATAAACTTCTTTGTTTCTCTGATATAAAGGCTCGAATTAAAATTTGAAACACAGTACCGCAACGTCGTTCCTTCTGTCAATCATCGCTTCCTCCAATTGAAACTTCACCAAAACATGATATAATAATAAAAGCTCGTACCAGCTATCGACAAGTTGGCTTCGCACCCACGCGTCCTGGAAATTAAAATGGATCGCTCGTCGCGCAGTTCCCCCCAAATTAAATTGTAGCGCACACACACATACACACGCGCGCGCGCGTGAGTATGTGTCACGTCGCCAAAGTGCCATTGTCAATTTATTAGATTCACCGCGTTTGCTCGCGCGCGCGTATTATTTCGCGCCTTTTCGCGGTGTGTATGTGAGTGTGTGTCTCGTTGTTAATGGAACTATATAGTATATACGCGCGGATTTGGATTACGCGATTAGGAGATCGCGCCAGCGGCGTGTGTTTATTGAAGCGCGTATCTGGTTTTTCGGACGTGCTGGGTTATTATTACGCTCGGATTGCTACGGTCTAGCCTCGGATTTCGACGGATAGAACGCGTAGTGCGTGGCTGAATTCGATGGAGTTTGGAATTCGATTTGATATTCGCGGATTTGCTACGAGGTATTTGGATTCTGTTTTTTGACTTGTTTTTTTCCGCTCGAATTGTTCCTCCGAGTTGAAATTTGTGATTTACTAGCAACTTTAGACGTGTTCCGAGAGTGCTTTTATTATAGTTAACATGATAATTGAATTTTTTTGGGGTTAGGAAATTAACAAGTTACAAATCGATAAAATTTAATAAACTGATTGAATAAAGTCGTTATATTTTAGATGAGAATCAAAGATCAAAATTAGCAACGCATTTTTTCTCTCGTCAGAGAATGAACTCGAATAACGATCAAGCTGTAGAAGAAGAGATAAACCTGCTTCTAATTCCAGCCGCAAATCGAATTGGAACGGCACATTCCCTCGTTTCATTAACTCCTCTCGGCTAATAAACTTCCGATCCGAGAGCCATATATACAGCTCAAAAACTTCCTGGTTATACAGGCCGGTTCCTGCTTCTCGAAATCGATCCCAAACACCCGCCGCCGCCGCGTGTATATTAATAGCATCGTCCCTCACAATGAAAGTTAAGCCCGTCTACCTCGTCTCTCTCTCTCTCTCTCTCTTGTACTTGATTACCTCTCTCTTTCTCGGCTGAATATTTTACCTTGAGCTTTCGCGGATATGAATCGATTTTTAAAGCGAATTATGTACGCCGAGCTAACTTTTCCGAAAATACGCGCGGGAAATTCAATTTGCCCGTCCGCGTTCGCTCGCTCGCGGCGAAATAAAAGCAGCATAGCGTATACCTTTGCCGATGATTAAACTTGTAATTCCTTTAGTTCGGGGGGATGGAGCGCGCTGGTTATAACTCGGTTTAGAGACGGAGTTTGCGTGTGTTTTTCCCCCGAGTTTTGCCGCAGCGGGTAATTATTTATTATCGCGAGCTTATAGCGCGATATAGTCATTAAACGCTCTGACGAGCATCATCATCAAATTGTTTGCGCGCCAAAGTTTCTTTATCAATTGTCGCGATTAATAATTCTCCCTAGCCCCTCGATCATCATTATACGGCTTTTCAAACTCGTAAAACACCCCCGAGAGAGGAGAGCATTTCTGCCGGAAGGCCCCCATTAAAAAATCAAGTTCAAAGCCTCGTCGTTAAAACCGACGAAATACGACTATACGTTTCCCTCCTCTCGCGAAATAACTAACGATAATCGCCTTATACTTGTGTGTATATGTATATAATAAACACAGCCAAGAGAGAGAGAGAGAGGAGCTGTTGCCCCCATCGCTGCTAATTAGCATGTCAAAGCGGAAATTATTTATCGCCGTCGATTAATAATACCGAGTGCGGTATGGCTATCGACAAGCCGAGAGGAGAGAGAGAGACGAGGAAAATTTAGTGGCGCTATAAAAGCTCGTGGCCCCCGGCGAACAAACCACCGACGGAGGAGGACAGGGAAAAGCGCGGGAGAGAGACAAAGGAGATTTATTTCCGGGATACCTGCGCTCATCGACGACGACGCGACGGCCGGGCTAAAAGATTGAGCGAAATTTCCTTTTCGTTATTTATGCGCATATCTCTTCGCGGCGGAAAGTTAATTCGGTCGTATTATATTATACGTGCGGAGCTACGACAGCGTAATAATGATTGATTTATTCCGATTGTTGTTGCGTTTTCTCTCTCTATCTACAGTGTAGGTGAGTCAGCAACGCAACTCTAAGCAAAATCAATGCAACCACGTGAAATCCTGGCTCTCGACTGCTGCAAGGAAAAGGGAAAAAAGCTGCAAAAAATTAATCCTCTTATCCGAGAGATCAGCCGCACACACGAGTGTAAGCTGCTCCCCCTTGAAAACCGCAGTTGCGTCATCGCGTGTGCAGCAGTGCGCCCTTATCGAGAAACCATCCGCTCGTGAAGCGTATAATATATAGAATCTATGCAATACTAACGCAAAGTGACAAATGAACTCGGTTGTAATTCAAATGGCGCGTGTGTTATGTATATAACCCTTACAGCCTTGCTCGCGATCGAACGTGAAAAGTGAGAAAACGAGAGCTGCTTAGAATTCAAAAGAGAAAGAGAGACGGGCTCTCGCCGCTGTAGAAGCTAGTGTAGTAGCTGGATATATCCAATTATGACCCTTACAATGGGATTAGCCCAGGAGGAGCGGCTACCGCCACCACTAGTACCGCAGAGAGGAGTCCACCCTCGTGTAATCTGCGCAGCCGTCCATCCTTCGGACGTGGAAAAGTCGTTTACGGCTTCTTCTTTTTCTTTTCTGGCCTCTTTTTTTGCATCGAGCATTTTTCCCCACGCTAGGCTTTTGTTTTCTCGTTTTCGCGGGGGATTAGGAACCGCGATTAGATCCGCGAGATTGGACGCCGGAGAGAATATAACGTATAATATGGATGTTGTGTGTTGTGTTGAGAGAAGATGAATCGAGTTTTATTATCGAGGGTAGACACAGACGAGAGGTGAATACGTGTGCTGGCTCGATTACGCGGTATGAGATATATATATTCTTTTATATCTTTGTTTTGCCGTGGCCCCGGGGGGGACGGATTTATATATATCGAGGTGTATTTGCGATCGTTCGGGAAAATTAGATTTGCCTCTGAGTGTGGGGATGGGAGTTATTGTCTCTGTGTCTATGTTTGCCGATGGTATAAAAGTGGCCTTTTTTCGTTTTTCTGCTATACATCCTGTAAATCGTTCTTTTAGAAGAGATTTCACTTCGACTTGGTTACTGATGCAACAATTTCGCGCAAGTATATACAATCAAGTCTCGTTACGCCTCCGCTGACTCTATAGAGTGAATCGCGATTCAAAGGAGGAGAAGAGAAAAAAAAGAACCGCACACAAAGCCGAGAGTTTCGGCAACGATTTACACGTCCCGCGCGAAATTCAAGGGCTTAAGGAGGCCAGCATTTAGGAAATCGTTTCGTTCCGGTCGCGGCGACGGCAAAAACGACGAGAGAGGGAAAAGGATCTTATAATACTCTCTTACTCGGCGAAACGACTCACGCGTCTCTGATTAATCCGCCTCTGTTGCTGCTGCTGCTGGAACAAAGGACCGTATCCCTCTTTCTCTCTCTCGTCCTTTCTCGGGGCCTCGACCAATTAACTTTCAAATGTGCATCTGCGAACCAGCAGCAGAGCGGAGGAGTTAACGTAATTGCGCGCGAGGTCGTTCCGCAACTGTACAACTTAACTTTCGGCACACAGCGAAAAACACACTCGGAGGCTTGTGTGTGTCGTATACACACCATTAAGCAGTGCTGTATATATGTAACGTCGAGAGAGAGAGAGAGAAGTCACCCTCATTATACCCTCTTGAGATGTATTCCGCCTACTTACTGCTGCTTGGAACACGTGTACGGCTCTCCGCTTTGTGCGATGCGCAGTTGAGGGGAATGAGTGTCTTTGATGAAGACGTATAAAATAAAAATACTCTTCCCATTGGAGATCTGAGAATTCAAAAAAAAAAAATCTTATTTCAAGTGACGCGAACGATTCTTTGATCGAGTATACACTTAATACCATCAGCGAAACAACCGAGAGACCCTCAATATAACCTTGCATGCAATATCTTGAACATCTCTCTCTCCCCTGTATAATACACAGCCTCTTTCTCTCAGGCTAGTTCGTGCGACAGACGAGCAGCCTTTTGGAATTCTCTCTGCACGTCATCGTGTAATCCGCATCAACAAGGGCGAGTTCTCGAGTGGCCATATATACATGTATATTTTCAGTCGAAAATTCAGTCGTCCTCTCTTTCTCTCTTGAGAGAGAGTGAGAGCACCTGTTATTCGCTGCTGCACACGCACACACCCTTCTCTTAAGCGGCCCTTAACCCTCGCGCGCGCGCATAGCTATTCGTCTTTGTGATGCTGAATCGCAAATGAAGCTTTGAACTGGCTGCTGCTGTTAACTTGATTTCGTCGTCCCTATCAGCTTTATTTCGGTTCTCTCTCCAATCCTTTGGTTGTACTACTACACGTTCTTTCCTAGCTCTCTCTCTCACTCTCTGTGTATGTGTTGATCCCTTTTTGTTCGGGTTCTCTCATTCACTGACTCCTTTTTTTCCCCGGCGATTCTTTTGTTTCCGGGAGAGCCTTTGATCTCGTCGATTTGCACGTCGATTTGCAAAAATTATACAGAACGAAGCGAGAGGAACTTCGTTAAACCGACACCTCTCTCTCTCTCTCTCTCTCTCTCTCTCTCTCTCTCTCTCTCTCTCTCTCTCTCTCTCTCTCGTGTCTCTCTTGGATGCTTTGAGGGAATGAGAGTTTCTTTGAAGCCGATAGCTAACGGAATTAGTCGGCGTCGGCTGTAATTTTAGATTGATTAGATTTGCCGCTCTATATTCCTACTCGTTTCGCCGAATGAATTTTCCCACGTTCTTTCCAATTCTCTTTCTCGATCTCTCTTTTAACTCTATCTCGACTTTGGAACGATTTAATTTACACCTCGGTCGTAAAACGCAAACAAGCCGATATTTAGAAGGCAATTTCTTTATTACTCGCATAATAAACGCTATTTAGTCTTTTCCCAAGAGCTCTCGTACGTTTACGCTGCGTCGCAGAGTGAGAGAGAGAGAGAGAGCGAGTTTATTAACTCTCCGCGTGCTTTACATAATGAGCCTTAAAACGCGAGGGAGAGAGAGAAAAAAAACTTCCTCTTCTTTATAACGCAAAATTCACGTTCTTTTTTTACGGGCTCGTTTGCGATTTCGTGAGCGTGCGCAGGAGATTTTCGTAATGCCCTCTCGTAAAGTAAAAAGCCCGTATATATATAGTGCGTGCCTCAAAGATCGCGTCGCTGCTGCCGTTGAATTGATAAATTACTGCTACTTCAGAGTAATTAGTGTAGGTTTTTACACGCGCAGGGAATTTATTCGCTCTTATTAATAACGACGCTACTTAAAAAAAAAAAGTGTTTGCTCAACATTACTAACGTCAACCGCATCGCAAAGTAGAATAAAGCGGCGCATATATGATCAGAGAAGAAATAATAAAGAAACGGAAAGAGAGAAGCGTCGCGTATAATACGAGAGCAGAGCGCATGAAAGGAGCAGAGATCGGAAGAAACCCGATCGCGCGCGAAATCGTGTCAAAGGCTCTTCTCTCGTGTTTCACACCGCTCGTATTCTCATTACAAGATTACATGATCTTTCGCGCCCGCACTTGTTGACGATATATATGTATATATATAATATTCTACACATTCGCTCTTCTCTCTCGCAGCAGACTCTCGTTGCCCTGACCCAAATAACGCTACTACAGCATATATATATATAGCAGCATCATCATCGTCACGTGTGCGCCGCCGTCGTCGTTATATACGGGGGAATTTAAAAGCCTTTATAGAGCTCTCTCTCTCTCTCTCTCTCTCGAGCGCCGGCGCAAAATCTATTAGGCCGCGTTCGGGCGAGAAATGAGGGAATGGATTACCGTGCTGCTGCTTTTGATGTGTCGTCGTCGTAGCGCAGCAAAGAGAGAGGTGAGAGCGACGACGACGAGTAATCTAAGGAGAGCCAGAAACGATTTGACTAATGGGATCTCTCGCTCGAGCTTGTATATTGGGCAAGTCGTGCTCGAGTCTATTCAGCTGCGGTGTGTGCTGGGATTTGCAATTTTTCCCCAGACAGACGAGAGGAGAAAGCAGCCGAGGAAATTTTCTTGCGATTACGCTCCTTGAATAGTTTGTTTGCGATCACTCGAGGAGACCTGTGTGTGTGTGTGTGTGTATGCATTGAGTTGGGGTAATGAGGTGTGTTTCGTAATTCGATGGTGCGGAAAAGTTTGTCATTCGCTTATTGAAAGATTGTTGTATAGTGTCGAGAGGAGAGACGAGTATAGAATAATACACACGCGGACAATGGAAGCGAACGTAATATCTTTTTATTTTCAGGTCACGTCCATTAATTTTTAAACGATTGCTTCTCGTTGAGCGACTGTATCACGGATTTTTCTATTTTTAGAGCGTGAAATAGCTGGGGAAACAATGGAGTGTTACATAAAGCGCGAAAATAGCGCCGCTGCTGCTGTATACCGTCGGACAAATAAAGTAATTAAAAGCGACTGGAAAAGACCGCGCTGCCGTGCGTACGTTTTTGAATGTAATATCTAAATTTTAATTAAAAAGAAAAATACAATAATTCATCTCTCTCCGCGCAGTGCTAAAAACGTCTCGTAAAACTTTTTCAATAAAATATACACATCATCATCGTCATCCAGCCACACAGCTCAAATCTCAATCCCAGAGAAACAATAGCCCCCGCGACACAAAAAAGACTGCATCGAATGACGAAATAAACGTAATCATCGTCGTCGTTTCCCTCGATCCATACGCAAATTGTGTGTTTACTCTGCCGCGCATTCCCATGCATATAAAAAGAAACGAGAGAGTGAGAGAGAGAGAGAGAGAGAGGAAAAAAATCCCGCGCATTGTTGCGAAATAAAACGCGCGCGGGGGCCAATTACGAAATAAAAACTCGGCTCTCTCGCTCGCGAGCATCGAGCAAATGACAATTGCCATTGTGCATTTCGAAAAAGCGCAGCCGAGAGAGAGAGAGAGAGAGACCCCGTAAAGTCTCTCTCTCTTTCTCTTGGCGCGTTAAAACGAAAGGAGGATAACGACGTCGCTGCAGCTCTTTATTTCCATCGGAGGAGAAATTGCAGGCGTAGTTGTCGCGAATAATTCGTCGTTACGGTTATACGAGCTACTCTTTTCCGACTGCTGCTGCTATTCCGTATATCGCAAGAGTATACGCGCGTGCATGCGGAATTCTATGGGGGTGTATATATACCTGAGCTCGTTTTATTTCTTTGTCAGGTGAATTTGTAAGAATATTTACTCGGCCGAGAAAATTTGCATTTTCAATTCACGCTGATAGTACGTACTCTATTAACAAATTCAAAGAGACATTAATAATCGAATTGCACGTCGAGCAGAGATGAAGAGGACGTTAATCAATAGCCTATCGGTATAAAATTTACATTCAAACACCTCCGAGTTTTCCGCTCGATTAGCGCATCATCAATAACGCTCTCCCATAGGTACACACACACACAGCAGACACATTAGACACGCGCGCATATCCAGGAGACATTAATTCATCTCCTTCTTCCTCTTTCTCTCGAGAAAATATTCTCCCTCGCACCTTATAATAGATGTCGCATAAAAATGTGCATTCACACACACGAGCAGCAGCAGCAGCGGCAGCAGTGCGCGCTGTTAATTCAGCAAGAGCGCGCGCGAGTATAGCGGAGGAAAGTGCCGAGGCATAAATTGCGTTTCACGAGCGCTGACTAGCGGACCGATAAACGTTCGCGCGGCGGCGAGAGAATGCGGAAGTACTTCGGGCGCGCCGTCGTATAGTGCAGTATATATACCTCTCCGGTGAAATCGATGTGAAAATCGCGTGATTTTGCACCGAGAGAGCAAGAAAGAGAGATGCATGTCTTTTTATTGTGTCTTTCTCTCTCTCTCTCATCTCGTCTTTTCGAATCGAAAACAATTTTATGTGCATGCCTCTCTATTTCATTTCTACCTGAGAGAGAGAGGTGTCTTTCTTTTGTGTAAGGGAGAGTTCATTGTTAGTCGCTCGTAAAACGCGCGCGTTATGTGGGTCGAGTGCGCGAGCAGTCGATTTTTTAAAAAGATTTTTTCGTTTTAATTTGTTGCAGTCAAGAGAGAGAGAGAGAGTGTGTGTGCGTACCTACGTAAGCTTTTCTCTCATGCTCGTCGAGAAATAAAACGTTATTGGGACGTGGTTTATTGCGCGCGTTCGAGAGCCGCCGCCGCCGCCGCGGTAGAGATGTATTTATTTCGCGCGGTGACGAAACGATTTACGGGATGTGTCGACGAGGGACTCTGAGATTTATTTTTATTGTCGCGACTGCAGCGAATAATGAGGGACTATTAATCATGGCTCTATATCGTCGCTCTCTGTGCTTGCACGCACTATTCTATTACAATTTATAATTCGTTATATCGCGTAAAAAAAAATTATAAATTCCATGCATCGATCATAAAAACGCAAATCTCGCGGAAGCGACAACAACAATGCTCTCGAGAGTTGCTGATTATTCGTTTAAAATTCCACGCAGAGCTGTAGTAGAGAAAAGCCACTTTTAGTTCCAATCGCTTCTCGCCACTCTGCGGCTCTCCGGCGTGTTTACTCTTAAAGAACCGCAATACTGCAGCGGCCGCAGGATTTTACGAGCTCGATTCTCTCGAATTTTCCAGCTCGGGAATTCCTTCTAGTCGTTGTTGTACTATACCCATTTCAGATTGAAAATTAGTATTTGCTCTGACGAGAGAGAGAGAGAGAGAGCTAGTTTCATCACAGATACCTATACACCCACACAATATTCGCGCAGTTATTCCAATCTGTCCCACATCTTCCTCCTCTCGATATTTCCCGTCCCAATTGCCGCTGCTAAACGCCTATCGAGGCCAGCAGCGGCGAATCCGAATGCAGGAATTTCGCGAGACAAAGACACACTGTGTGCATTATATGTGTATATGTATATACACGTGCGGAAGATAATGACTGCTGCGCTGCATCCATCCGTGACACGGCGGCGGCGCATCCACACGTGACGGAAGGAAAGTCGAGAGGCTCGAAAATGGGCCAATGGGTTGTCGGCAATAAACCTCGATTGCCCGACGTGTGTCGAGTATATGCGCGCGCGCTATCGTCTCTCTCTCTCTCTCTCTCTCTCTCTCTCTAAAGCAAATATTCGCCGAGATTTCGACATTGATTTTTTTTCTTCTCTTTTAGCTGAGATGAAATTGCTTTCTTCGATAGTGTGGCTTGTGACCCATTTCATTTTTTTTTTAAATTTTGTTATTACTTCTCGAGTATAATCGAGCGCTTTGGATTAGCAACGAATAAGGAGTAACACAGCTTCGTGTTTGCGTAGCTGGGAAAGGTTTACTCGAGAGGACTTTTTACGAATCGTTATCTCTCTAACGCTCGCAAGACTCGAAGCTGTTGAAATATTGGCTCGCGATTACCGAGAGTGAGTCGTTACTTGAAACAAGTCCCTCTCTCTCTATCCACAAATGACATTATTATATCCAAACACGTAATCCAGAGAGTGCGCATAAAGTCCACTATATGAAGGCGACTTTGTAGCTTCACGAGTACATCCGCACCGGGCGTGGAAACCTCGTCAGGAGTATAGAATCGATCGGCTGCATTGTCATGTCTCACTCTCGCGTCAAATCTCTTCCAGAGAGAGAAAGAGACGAAAGCAGGAAGCTGTACAGCACAAAAGACACAGCATGTAAGCCACATATATACAACAAGAGAGAGAGAGAGAGAGAGAGAGAGAGAGAGCAGAATATCCAGAGGTAGTGGCGGGAGGAGGGAAGAGATATTGAATTTGAAAGGCAACGATGCGTGCAGACTATACTGCCTCCTGGCATCAGCTTTACAGCTTGTAATATCGTCATCGTCAGATCGTTCGGAAGCGTAGCAGTGTGTTGTATAGCACAGCACACACAGAGACAGAGAGAAACTATTCCAAATAAGTTTACTGCCTGGGTTATTGGCCTCCGGTGAACTTAACGGTAGCTCGAGAGACTATCTATCTCTCTTACTCTCGAGCTACTCGCTGCCGCCGTTGCTGCTGCTACTGCTGTGACACTGAAATCAAGAGAGAAACTGACAAGTTCGATCTGTGCGCGCTGTGCTGTGTTGGCGCTTTCTTTCCTTCTCTTCCTGTTTCCACGCGAGAGTAGATCGTTTATCATGCGCGCGGAATTGTTATATACCGCCGTGAGAGAGATGTTTATGAGAGTCGAGAGGCAATAATTTTAGAGCAGGCCGTTTTGCTGCACTGATTTACGAAATTAGGACGGCTTTTATGGCTGTTGCTGCTGGATGAGTCTGAAATTTTAATGGGCCGAGTTTTGAATTTGGCTTCGATGTGATTTATAACAAAATCTATATGAAAATACCGCGGATAATAACAAGATGTATAATAACAAGAAACCCCGATGTGTGTCTGGAGAGAGAGAGAGAGAAGAGAAGAGAGCAACACAGCAGCAGCGAAATCAAGCGAAGAGGAACGCCAGAACAGGACAATATTATCTGGCGATACGATCTCTCTCTCTCTCTCGTAGTGCCTCCCTCCCGCATGTCACATCGAGAGCTGGACAATGCGGCTATTGTTAGTGCATAATGGTCGCGCGCGCGCGCGAGTTCTACTCGGTCCCTTGACCTTATGTGCTTGTTTCTTCTCATCCTCCTCCTCCTCCTCCTCAGCCGCAAGAACACACGTTGGTATATTTGTATAGGCTACTCGCGCGAGAAAACGAGTTGGCTCATATACGCTTAATTCATCGGATCGGATATATTGAATTACGTTGGCTGCAGCAGCAGCAGCAGCCGTGAGACCAATTAACCTCCGAAATTTATTCACCCTCTTCGTTCGTATGTATGTATATACACAAACACTCGTGCAGCGAGATCTTTTTTTTTGCTGCTGCTCACCTTTGTATACAAAAGATATACATTTTCTCGATCGCAGCTCGTTTCTCCGGTTCTCTCTCTCTCTATATACTAGTCCGTGGGCTCGATAAACCTATGCAAATTTATTGCCGGGCATTTTTGCGCTGCAGCACATACGCTGCTGCTGCTGCTGTGTGAGTATCTATATGTATTTTGTACGTGATATTCGCGCTTGTATATATGTGTGCCTTTGATCCGCTGCTGCTCGTGAGGATGAGCCGACGAGCTCTTTGTTTTCTCTCGCATACATATTTATGCGGTAAGGAGATCGACAAGGATTCCGCATTAGTCTCTTGTGTATTTTTCCGTTTAAAGCTCTTGGATGTTACGTCATTGAATTTGTTGCTAATATACACCTATATTATATTATACTAAAAGGGGTTGGCCCGATCGACGCCCTTTTATTATATTTCGTGTCGCGCTTCGCACTCAACTCTCTCTCTCCCGGCCTTTCATCGCACTTTACAAACTGTTAATAATCGACAGGACACTTCAAAGCAGCAGACACACACACACACACACACTTTATAGAAAGCTTCTAAACAGAGCCTTTAGCGCCAAATGTCGCGCTGAAACCCAACTCCCTTGGTGTATTATAAAACGTCGAGAGGAAGAAAGTTAAACGCGCTTGCGCGCGATCCTAAATTCAAATTACCGTCACCCAAACAGCCCCTATAATAACGACCTTCGCTATATACTCACAAAAAAAAAATCGCCGCGCGAGCTTCCGGTTCTGATCGCACGTTGCACATACAGCAGAAGCAGATGCAAGGGTTAGGGGGTCTCCCCTTTCTCTCTGCAAGAGAAACTTGAACGGCTTCAGCGCCTTCCTCTATTTTGTCGTTATGAATCAGCGTTACGCCACGACGACGAGGCGCGAGAGCGAGAGCGAAGAAATTCAATTATCCGCGATATTGCCTCCAGGGATATCGCGCGGGGGCGCTGTTAGAATCCATTTATCGCTCGTTAAGCTCGGCTCTCTCTCTCTCTCGTCGGAAAAGCTCTCCGCTGTGAGCGAAAAGCTGCATAGTGTATTCAGCTGCAGATTTTTGTAAGGGTGAGAGCAGTAAAGTACAAAAAAGAGAAGTTTATTAAGAAACAAACCGAATCGCCTTTGATCCTCCTCTTCGATGAAAATCAATCGCCGGGCAATTAAATTACGCGCCTCCAATCCAATAAAGCTGTCGGACGCTCGGAAAAGTAGTGTAGAGAGTATATACGTATAGATAAAGAAACAAGGCTCAAAGTTAGAAAGCGGCTCTGTATACTCGCGAGAGAGAGAGAGAGAGAGAGAGAGAGAGAGAGAGAGAGAGAGAGAGAGAGAGAGAGAGAGAGAGAAAGAGAAGACGGTAAAATGTGATTTGGGATTAAGTGGCGTAGTCGCCGCTTGAAGAAGGGATGGCGGTGCGAGCGGAGCAGCTCCTTCTTGTATTGATCACTCGAAAGGAACTGGGTTAACACAGGTCGACTACCCCCTTTCGTCTCTCCTTATAGCCTCCACTGCTATGCTGCTTCTGCGCGTCTGAGAGAGATTGCTTTCTTCGATATTTATATATACACGGAGAGCGTTTGTTAGCGGCGAAGCGATAATTTTCGGTAAACGACGATAATTCCTCGTGTTTGCCGAGGTTTTAGCCGCTCGTTACGTTCGAGAAAGATGCGAGATATCGTATAATGCGTCAATTTCGAGCGACTGACGCTAATGAAATGCAATTGGAGCGCGAAAATTGTTTTGATGCGCGCTGCAAAGTTTCCAAACTACGTGGCTATCTCTCGAAATTCAGAGCCAAACTGTCTCTCTCTTTTATCATTCATAATACCCACTCATTTATCTTTTCATTAAGCCACTCGCACACAACACGACGATGATATATAATTAAACTTGTTTTTCCTCTTGTTTGTTCCAGGTAAGCCAAAAAGAAAAACAGAATCCCTCCCATTCATCAGTCGTCCTACTGACAATCGACAGTCGGAAGTAGGTTACCACCCGCTTCAGAGTAAAGAAATAAAAGGTAATAACGGATTAGCAATTTGGCTTGTGCTCGCGCGCGAGAGTAGAGCTCTCGGGAGGATTTTCGTTTAATTAGCGAGTCAATTAACTACCCTCTCTATATCTATCTTGAAGAATATATACAGATATACATGCACTCGTCGTTCGATTTCCCGGCGTATTGATTTCCCCGAGAGCTGTTTGCCGTGAGAGCGGTTTATCGCTGACCTAAAATTGCACGAGAGATTCCGCGCGAAGCAGTAGCAGCAGCTTCATTCGAATCGCAAATCGCTTCTTTGTGATGTTGGGGTGCAGTGCTCTGCTGTATAGCTTAAGGGAAGCGAGAGTTTCGCGCTGAATAATGACGAGGGTGCTCTCGTTATGCATAATGATAAATAGAAAGCGCGATTGGCTTTGAGGGAGGCTTTTCTTTCTCTCTTTCTTTCTTTTTTGAAGTGTACAGCTTTTATTGACTTATATAAAAAGCGCAAAATTTTCGTACACCGAAAAATAACATCAGGGAGAGAATTTAACAACTGCTATTTTCAAAGAAAGCCGCGTTTACGCCGGTTTGTAAATATCTCTCTCGCGTCCGTTTACAAAATTCGAGAACTGCAGGATTTCCGCGCGCACGTCTCGTAAACGGTTTAGCCGGCAACAAAATTTCTGCCTTTGTTATCGCCGGTTTTGTATTCCGATCTTTTTTAAAAAAAAATATCATCCGATTTATTCTTGTATACAGTAGTAGTTAAGTCTGACGGCGCCGTCTCGACGACGAGTACATACTGTTCCCTACAATCATCGCAGAGAGCAATAAAAGCCTGACAAATCCAGCGATTAAAAAGCCATGTGCTTAATCTCGATCGTACACGCGACAATTTGTCCTCAACACACAGGTAAAACCCAGACACGCGCAATTATCCCGATCGTCGATCCGCCGCTTTAAATTTCATTCCGACGACTCGCATCAAGAGCTGAAAAATAAAAGGTGTGTTAGAGCAGCCGTAGCTGCGAAGCCAAAGTGTTATCCCCCCCCCTTTCCGCGGTAATTACGAAGATGAAAGCGGCGGCTGCTGCTGCTCTTTATACGCGGGGCTCTCTCGGTGGGCAAAAGGTTCGCAGCTATGGAAAATCGCGCAAAAAGTTTGACGCGGTGGAGAAAAACTTTGTCTTTTTTTCTTTTTTGCTGGAGCTTGAAATATTTCCAGTGGAATCGCACAGCCGAGTGTGTCTGTGCGTATATTGACAGAGCTGGATTACGAGGGATTTATTCAATTTTCGGACGCGCGCGTCAGAGAGGAATATAAGTTTTTTGCGCGCGGTGTTTTTAAAATTCAACTCGCGAGAGGATTTTCCATTCGTTTATTTCTTCAATGGAAAACTTTATGTACTTTCCAAGTGTATCGGGTTTTAACAACTACAACACCTGTTTTTCTCTGCGGCACAGGCTGCAGAATTGAGTTTATAAAGCGAAATCGCACAAAACGAAGAAGCCGAGCGAGAGCTTAACGAAGTTCCCTCTCGTAAAGTACAAGCTCCCATTACACCGCGTGTATTAAAAGGAAAAAAAACGAAGAACCAGATCACCTCATCCTCGGCGCAAATCACGAAATTCATCCGCCCAAAAAACAAACGAAAGCGCAAGAAGTACACACCGGCTTATCTTTACCAACTCGTGCTATGTCGAAACTCGCTCGGCGCGAATATTCAATTAATCGTCGCACCGACAGAGAGAAAGAGAGATAACGATAACGCGCTCTCTCTCTCTCGCTCGCGATTATGATAATGCGAGCGTATACGAAATATATAAAAGCCGAGAGCAAATAGCGACGGCGGTGAAGTGAAATTTATGCGCGGCTGGAAAAGTTTGCGCGAGCGAGCGAGAGGATATAAATAGATTGGCTTGTTTCGTTGCCAGGTGCTAACTGAAATTTCAATTAACTCGGAAATTAAAGGTTACGAGAGCGCGCGACTTCGAGGCGTTAAAACCAATCGCGGGTCACCTAGTTTCTGATGCCACGTTTTTGCTGCGCGTTATACATTCTCATTGATTTTTTTTTCACGTTAATTATATAAATCAGCTTCTTGGAAAAATTTCTAGAAAGTTTTCAAAACTATATTATATATTTCTCGCGAACTTATAATTAATGTATAGTATTATATATAGCTCTGAAAGCTGCAGTCTCGGTGCAAAAACAAAGGAGCGATAACAGTATACACAGAATAATCCAACACAACAGGCTCCATCTCTGCGTCGTTTATTAAATTCTCGGAATGATTCCGCTCTCTCTTTCTCGACTGTCTCTCGGATTCTCGTAATCCAGTTGTCACAAACAATGGACACAAAAACACCAGCATCGCACTCGATATCCACAATCGTTAATTAAATTTCCGGTCGAGCGCAAGAGAGAGAAAGAGAGATAGAGAGTGTATATATATATAAGAGAGGAAGCCCGACAACTTGGCCGCGGCGGCAAACAATTAACCCCGCAGGCGCGTCTCGCGACAAATGATTCGCCGTCGCGAAAGAACGAGCACAAGAGAAGGAGAAAGAGAGGTCCCTTTTAATTAGATTCGCTTTTTCTCGATTCGCGAGCTCGCGTGCGTTGTCTCTCTCCCCCTTTTTCTTCTGTAAGTGTGTGGACAAGGGTATTTGCAAGGACGAGAGAGAGTAAAATAATACACGTTAATTGGGTTACATATCCGAGTGTTTTTATCATCTCTTGCTATGCATAATAATAGAGCCAAAGTGTACAGGACTTATTCGATCGCAATAAGATCAAAGGCATCCATCGCTCCCGTATTATATCGGAGAAAAAAGCTCGCCCTCACCCAATATCCTGTATATAATCCATCAACGTAAATCAGCTCTAAACCCAGCTGCAAACACCCCCCTTCTCTCTCTCGCTCTCCCCTTTCGCACGTGTTTTACGTGCATCGGAATCTGCGCCGTCTGCTTTTTCCTCCTTTCTCGCCGCGCGCGCAGTTCGACAGCCACAGCAGCAGCAGCAGCAGCAGCTCTAATAGAGCCGCGCGTCGCCGGGGACTTTTTCTAATCCAATTACAGGCCGGAACGCAATCAACGTCAATCAGCCACCTAACGATCTTCCCGATGTATCCGCCAGGAGTCTTCCGCTCTCTCTCTTTCTCTCTGTACTATATACTACTACCTTTACTGCTCTCTCTGTGTATAGCCATTTTTTTTTTCGACCTCAAGGCTGCAGTGTGATGGTGCGAGGTTTTCGGAATCGTTCCCTTCTGCGCCGCAGCAGAGAGAGAGAGAGAGTGATTTACGCGCGCTGTACTGCGCTGAAGACGGACGATTAGTTCTTCTCGTTTCGATTCTCTGCAGTAAATTATCGCCATGCATAAAAAATATCTGCGCCCGTCTCTTACAGCCACTACGTCATTGTTTTGTGCGCAGGTTAAATATT
The DNA here is from genome assembly GCA_900474305.1 of Cecidostiba fungosa. Lineage (NCBI taxonomy): Eukaryota > Metazoa > Arthropoda > Insecta > Hymenoptera > Pteromalidae > Cecidostiba > Cecidostiba fungosa. The sequence goes on along the minus strand of UCOJ01000176.1, from coordinate 142,437 downwards.
ACTCGTTATACTACTAACTTTATAGCACTCGGTGTATCTATTCAAACACAGAGAGCGCGTGTCTCGGCTAATTATCGACTGTACTATACAGAGAGCTGAGCTGCGAGAGGACGGCTTCTTGATGCTCTTATAGAGATATTGCGGCAGACTGTGCTTCTCTCTCGTGCGGGCGCAAAAACATTGGTATATAACGACGAGAGCAAGTTTTTAATCGCTACTCGTCTTTGCCGGCGTGTTATTGTTTGCGGAATGACGCTACTTTTATTTGCGAGAGCATAAAGTCGTCGACGATTTACGACGGAAAAACTTTCCTCGGTGTGTATATATGTAGTTGCCGCAGAAGAGAGCGAGAGAGAGAGGCTTTGAAAAAGTAATATCGTGCTATCACGCGAGAGAGAAGCAGGAGCAAAATAAATAACGGCCAATTTATCCTTCAATTTCCGCTTATTACGACCTTTTCAACCCAGCTAGAAATCCGGCACTCGTCCAACTATCTACACTGTGTATATACACGCGCAGACATAGACAGGAAAAATATCTATATCAGATTCTCTCTCACCGAGCTAGAGAGAGAGAGAGAAACAGGAAAGTTTAACGAGCGGCTTTAAATGCAAATTCGCGCGGAAATCGGAAGATCGCCGTGGGTATTTCCACCGCTCTGTGTACTGGTACACACACACACACTGTATAGTAGCGATAAGCGAAGCGCGAAAAAAGCTGCGTGGGCGTCCGCCGCGTGTTATAAATATACAAAGCGGGCTTGGCCACGATCCCAATCGTCGGGGAATACAGCGAGAGAGAAGAAGGAACAATCGAAGCGCGAAAAGAGCGCCCGTCGAGGAGGTTGTTAGCGGTGGTGATGATCGGCTGCTGCTGCTGCTGCTGCTGCCATTATAGTGCGGATTTCGGAAAAGTATGTTTGTGTTCTATTGTCGGACACGCCGGGTTGTTTGTCAGGGATAATGGGAGCTGAAAATTGTCATTCTCGGCTGCTGTATGCGTGTGTGTAATCAAGTTTGGGAGCGATGCCAAGAGACATTTGCATGATTTAACCAAGTTTTCTGCTCTCTCTCTCTCTCTCTGACTGCAAACGCGAATGAGGTTATTTATTAAGGTCGGAGGAGGTGAATAAGTAGAAGATGATTCCTCCTCCGTGCCTGTGTGTGTATTAATAACGCAAACTCGAGCATTGAAAAATGATTTAGCATTGAAATTCTCCTCATCGGAACACACCACTCCTCTCAATTTATTTCAATCATTACTCCGAAGAGTATAAGCCTTGTGCGAGCTGCATCGATGCCCTCATAACAATGTCATTGTTGGGGTCCATCGTCGAGCGCAAAAGGACGACGCTGAGCGCAAAAACAAAACAACGAGAGAGTCTCTCGGAGAGGGAGAACGAGTGTGTACAGGACACAAAGGAGATGCAGCGCGCAAAAGATGCTATCGTTCCTCGCGACGACGAGGAATTTATGGAAGGTGCAGCTCGCGCGCGTATATGCTCGCGTACCTACACGCTGTACGTGTACACGTACGGATGCTCGTCGTGCAGGAATACCTATTTGTTAAGCCGGCATAATCCTCGTGTAGAGAGAGAGAGAGAGTACGAGCGAGAGCCTGGAGCATTAAATTTAAGTTGCCTCGTTACTCTCGAAGCCACTGCTTTGCCCCGTCACTCGCCCCTTTATTCTCTCTTCTCTCTTGCCTCCTTCTTCTTCTTCTTCTTCTTCTTCTTTCTCGAGCTGCTCTTATATACGCCAAGAGAGTTTTGCGGGGAGAGAAAATTTCTTTGAAAGACGAGGGGGTGCAAGTGCCGAGGAAAGTTTCTCTTCTCTCGCGAGAGAGCATTTTTCGCGCTTGACTTCTCGCGCGCGCTTCGCCGGATGAGGGACTGTGTGTCTCTTTCTCTCTCGCTCTCTCTCTGCTGTTTTTGTAGACTTTGCGGAATTCACGAGGAAAAGTCGCGGCGCATTGAGTGAAAAGTTGCTAATGTGAAGCTTTTGTTGAGGATGATGGTTTTTACTTTGCTAAGAGAGTTTCCTTGTGTGTATGTGTGTGTGTGTGTGTGTTTGCTGATTCACTATAATTATTAGTATGCGCCGACTGCAGCGGAAACGTTTCCTCTCACTCGTCGTAATGTACATCGGAATTTTCTACATAACCTCGCATTAAACAAACAACCGAAAGCAGACTCGAAGAAAAATATTTCCGCATTCGTATATATATAAACTCGATCTTCTTCTTCCTCTTGTCGTCGTCGTCCTCATTATTGGCCTACAACGTCGTGACCTCATCCGACACGTATACGGAGCATCTCTAAAACCGCAGCTACGACGAGATCTGCGGTATCTCCGCATCGGATCTTCCGATGTTACTCCTCGTTTTTTTTTTGCTGTGACTCGGTCTTCTTATACCGGGCGACTAATCAATTACCTGCTTCTCTTATTACGAGAGAGTCTCGGGAGCCACAGGCGCCTGAATTCGTACCTTTGAATTTCCCGCGTTCTCCTTCTTATCTTTTTTTTTAATACCTATACCCTCGTGTTCGTTCGTTTCTTTATTTTCGGATCGGCGCAGTAGGTATTAGCTCTGAGACTCGGAATTCGACTGTGTGTGTCTTGGCGCTGCTTAAATATGTAGATTGTGTAGATGGTAGAGATTGCGGGTGTCGTGATTGCTTTAATTTGTTTTCGAATAATGCCTCTCTCTCGTCGGAGGAGGTTATCTCGTTCGAGTCGTCGTCTTGGGATTCTGGAGCTATATGTGTGTGTGTGTGCTCTCGCCGCCACGTTTGTAATTATCGACGGCGAGCTTTGTTTGATCGATTCGCCTGTAATTACACTGCACAGAGCGAAGCTTATTTCCCTTATCAGCTGCTCTCAATCGCTTGGAGAGCGACTTTTCGCCGTGTATTAATTACAAAGTAATTGAATAAAAATTAATGCCGTAATATCGAGAATATTATTATTATACCAGCTGCTGTGTGCCCCAGAGCGCGTCGTTATTTAATCAAAACCCGCGTACGCGCGAGCTTAATCCCTCTATAGATAGAGAGAGACAGACACCGGCATGCGCGCATGTGTAATTAAAATTTCCAATCATCGCTGGTTAACGCTCAAGATTAAAACAAAAATCCATCAAAAGAGCTTCTCGGAATATATCCTATAATACATCCGCGCGGAATTCAATCGGAGCTTCGCCGAAAATATATGAAATAAGCCTCAGTTATCGGCGCGAGTTTAAATACACATATCGATTATATGAATACACCGCCGCGCGAGTGATGATCAAAAACCATCGAATGATGACGCTCTCTCAGAGTAAATCCAGCTTATTCATCGACTCTGCGGCACGTGTATAACAACGTGTCACGCTCCAAAAATTCCGCGGCATATTATCCTCTCTCTCCAGAGATATATTTTTCGGCAGCTGCGAGACGACCGAAAAAGAGTCGCGCAGCTGTGCGGTGCTATAAGCTCCTTTTTTTTTCGCCGCGCGATAGGCGGATATATCGAGCGAAGCCGTCGCCGGCGAGATAAGGCCTTATCGGCCGGCACGAGGCATTATGTTTTCTGATTGTGCTTTAACGAGGCCGAGACGGAGAGCTCTTTGGCGGAAAAATGCGCGTTGCGGGACTCGCTATATCGTCGTCGTGAGAGAAGTCGCTGTGGAAATCGTAAATGCGCCGCCGCCGCCGCTTTGATAGTTTCATTTAGAAGCTGCGTGTATTATAACGAGAGGAAACTCTCTTCAGCTTCGTCGTCGTCGTTATCGAGAGATTTAAGTCTTCCTCTTCCTCTTCTTGTGTTTTTCTCATTCGCTCCTCTGCAGCGTCGTGTGTGTTATTTTTAGACTCGTCGAAACTGCTTCGTTTCCATCAATGACACGAATTTTTACGCGATCTTATCTATACAACTTCAATTCAAGACTTCATGGAAGCTACTCTGTTATTCATGCGCAGCTCAAATTAAGTAGCACAGATTCGCCTTATCATTGTTGACTTCGCGATCCAATAAGCGCAAAATCCATTACATAAATATATTCCAAGTCTGTATCGTCGCAAAAAAACGACGTTTCCCAATAATAATAACGCGCCTTGATTCCGTCATTTGCATATAGAGGCAAAAGAATCAGCTAATACCCTGCTATATAAGAAAAAAAAAATCTTGCCCAACAATAGCTATAATAATCGCTCAACGAGCTGCGACTCGCATATATTACGCAAAACACAGTGTCCTTGATGAGTCTTCGCATCTCTGTCATTAGCGACTTTTTCAGAGGCGCCTTATAGCGTTTTTTTTTTCTTCTTCACTTCCACTCTATACACACCATCCACACTCGATGTCGTCGACCAGAGAGAAAGAGCGGCGGCGGCGGGCGACGACGATCGCGTTAATTGACTCGGTTATATACGGCTCGCGGCCGATGATTGAAAGCCTCGAGCTCGCGCAAGGTCGCTGCAGTTAATGCGGTAAGTAAGGAGACTACTACTCTGCAGCGAGATTTTATGGAGGGACGAGTTTGCGCGAGAGAAAACGCGAGGAGAATATTAATGAAGGCACTTCTTTTTTTGCGCCTCGTTTTGGTTGATGCTTCTGCAGCGCTTGCTGTTGTTTCTTCTCTCTTCCTTCGACCGGTGTTTTTCCCACGAGGATTTCAGAGCCGGAGAGGAATTCGCGCGAATCGACGCGAGAGAGTCGCGCGGAGAGATATCTTATAAAATCATAAATATGGAAAAACATCTTTATGTATACAATTATAAAATCGTACAGTTCCCGGGAATTCTCGCGCGTATATTAATAATCCGAGATGAAATTCGAACAATGCGGCTTTTCAGAAACATACGCCTCTCTCGTATATGCGTATATATAGGTAGCATATATAAACGGACGAAGAAAGAAGATTAATTGTATCAGAGAGACCGAGCGCGGCATTGTGCGAATTAACCCGCGGTGAAAAGCGCGCATCCGCGCGAAAAAGCTGCGCTGAAACAATATAAGAGCAGAGGAGGCGAGGGAAGAAAGAAAGGTCGAACTCGAGCTTGACAAAAGCTCAAGCACAAAGGAATAATTAAATATTAATTAGCGTTTTCTCCGCGCGCGACAATAGCCCTGCTCTCTCTGCGATAAGCAGTCGCAGAAAATGCCATTTCCATCCGCTACTCTATATAAGCACTTGTGTATATGTGTATATACCTGTGTATAGAAACATAAATTCCCGAGCTGCTGCTCGCTCTCCTCGGTTTTTGCGAAACGAATCGCGCCGGCTAATTAAAACGTTAATTATCCATCCCCCTTGTGAGCGCGCGAAAAACAAAGCGCCGTGGCGTAATGCTGAATTAAGGTAAAAACGCCGCTAGGGGGCGCTCTCCATCTCTCGTACCTGAAAAGAAACGAAACGGCGAAACAAAAAGCCGTGTATAAATGTAAACATGCACGAGGGGTGGTGGTATATAAAGTAGGCTTATCAAAAGAGCTCGGCATGCCTGCAGCAGCAGTTTCATTTTATAAATATACGTGCGGATTGTGGATCACAAGTGGCGCTCTCTAGCGGACTCGAATTCCCTTCACTCAAACCGCTCTCTCCCTCCACCCACACAACACAGCTGCTGTTCTTTCTTGCTTTATTTGAGGATCAGAGCTGCTCTCGCTCGTTGAAAAGGGGTTTGCCCTCTATTTTGCGCATGAATTAGACGCGCCGGCTGTGCTGGTGGCGCTTTGCTCTTTTCTTTCTGCCTCTCTCGGTCAAGTTTTCTATCGTCGCCATGAATTTTATAACGATCTTTCTTCTCTCGTTCGTTTGATACGCACGTAAAACGAGTTTGACGAACTCCAGTGTTCCACAAGCCTGCACCTGCATTACACACAGAGATAGAAAAGGGCTTTTCACACCCTCAGAGAGAGAGAGAGAGAACTCGAGCGCGACCAAACAAACGGTATCGGATCTCCGGGCTATGGGGCGCGCGTGCGAGCGAGCTCGATTTCGAGTGGTCGTGTCTCCTGTGGAGTGCGGCACTGTGTGCACACTCTCTGGTCTACGCGCGCGCGAGAGAGAGAGAGAGAGAGAGAAAGCTCGTACACTTGTCAAAACAGGCCCGTTTGTTTTGATACACGGCAGTGGTGGCGTAGGCTCTTCTGCGAATTACGCGGCGCCATTGTGCGAATGGTCCGTTTAATTCGCGTGTTTGCGCAGCGGATGAATTGCGCGCGGCCGCGCAAGGGATGCGCTTATTTGATAATGCATATTTCATCGGGGCGTATACGTATTAGGCGGGAGATTGTTGTTTGCGCTGCTCTACTGTGGAAATTAATTTTCGCGGTCGCGGAACGTTGATTGGCTTTGGTTTCTATCGTTTTTGTTGTTGGAGAGTATAGTATATTGAGAGCTGGGGGATTGGTATGGTATATAGTAGCAGTCCAATCGATGTTTTAAACAGTAATTGACGAGGCGAGCCGAGTTCTGAATTGAGCAGTCGAACTACCGCTGTTTCTATTTAATCTCTGGTCGGATCTTCCGGCGCTTCTCTCTACTGCTGCTGCTGCTACGGAGTGTCTCTCTGTTTCTGAACGCTGCTTGTAAAGCTACTCGAAAACTTTGGCTATTCAGATCGATTGCACCACTTTCTAACCGATTCCGAATTAGTCTCCGCATAGTCTAACTTGTCGTTCTCCTCATCCCCTAGAAACTATAGTATTGTTCGTTCGACTGTGTATACAATGGAAATCCTCCGAATGTATCGAAATGATGATTAATTTGAAAGCTCTGCTCTTTGCTCTCTCTCTCTCTCTCTCTCTCTCTCTAAAAAAAAGAAGTCACTACATCAGAGCGATTATAATCTCAGCGCGAGCTCACAGAACACTGCACTTCCATATCCGCGAATGTAATCTCGCAAAAACTCGACGTACACACGTTTTCAAGCCTCCCAAAAAACACGCGCGCGCGCACTTTGAAAACACGAAACTGCTCCGGCAGCAGAAGACCCTTTTCATATATCCCACCACCTCTCGCTGGTGAATATTAAAACATAAGCGAAAAGCAGCGGCGGCTGGCAAAACGCTGAGCCAGCTTACAAAAGAGATTTTCCACTTTGCGCGGAAGCGCGCGAGAGCGCGCTCCGGAATATTTATACCCTCGACACTTTGTGCTAATCTCGATTTTTGCACTCTCCCGCGCGCAAAAACCGGCAGCGGTGGTGGCGTCTGCTACAGAGAGAAAGAGAGAGAATTAATGCGAGTCTTTATGATTTAACGAGCGCGCCCCGTGGTACTGGCCGCGGATGGACTCTTTTTCCTCGTCTTCTCCTTCTTTTTTTTCCGGGGATTAAACGACGACGATGAGGGTTGCGTGTATATATAAGTCGCGCCTTTTTTTCCTCATCCACTGCGCGCAGAGAAACAGCGGCTCTTTCAGCGGGGGTTAATGAAGCTTTTTCGACGACTCGTCGCGTGGATTTTACGAGTTTGATCGATGTTTAGGGAGAGCCGGGATTTTAAGACGCAGAGAACAAAGATACATACGTGTCATTTCACTTAACCTCTCTGGAGAGAGCTGGGGGTGCGCACAACAATATAACACGGCATCGGCGTAAAAGAGAAAGAAGAAGAAGAAACCGAGGCCAGTATAAGGAGCGAAAGAAGAATGGCTTTGGAGGTATCGCAAAAGGAAGAGAGCAAGTCTCGAAAAGCACATACACACACACACATAAAGCTGATGGTGTATATAGTAGCTCAGAGCTCGTGAGAGAATTCACGCGAGGTCGAGGGGGAGGTCAGGCCTTTCTCTCTTTTACTCTCTGCGCGCGCTCGATCGCCTTCGGGTCGCGAAGGTCGAGGTGAGCTCGAGAGCGCATCGTTTCTTCCTCTATATCTTTCTCTCTTCTTCCTCTCATCGCGGAAAACCTAGTGCATATTAAGCGTCGTTATATTATGCTCTCGCATTTCAAACGCGCGGTTTCAGCGAGAGCCTGCAGTGCGTGTTTGGATTTTGCTCGTGAGAGATATTTGCGATATTAATCGGAGGATTGAATTATAGACCTTGTTTGGAGAGAGCGAGCTAATTACATCGTCGGAGAGAAATGAGTTTTCTGTGCTTATATAGGGATAGGTTGTTATTCCGGGGAGAGATGATGGGGCTGTTGAAATTTACTCGTTATTGTATAAACCTCTTATTTGCGGTGAAAATATTAATTCGAGTATCAAGAATTTTTCTTCTTTCAACACAGATCAAACAACTATTCAATTTCCGTATATGGCATTATTGTCACAGGTGTTCTTCTTCACGTGATCCGAAAATCGATTATGACGTCACGAGAGCAATTATATTTACCCAGCCTGCTTTTAAACAATAAAATCCTCAAAAAATCGATTATCACCAGCTGTACTCCTCGTTAAAATTGATAAAAACAGCCATCCCATTTGGACATTACGCAATCGCACCTCGCAGACGACGACTTTCCACCTCGCAGCAAAGATCTATCAACTTCAGAGAGTAGTATATACAGTATATACTAGGCACGTGCGATTATCTCAGGAGCGCAGAGCGCGGGCTATTCAAACGAGGCGCTCGCGTGCTCGCTCTCATCGTGTGTGCAGTATATATATATACTATAAACAGCTCGACGATCGTCCGCAGATAATTCATATGTAACGCCTCGAAAGCCATCGGTTACCGCCATCGCCTCTCTTTTACTTTACCGCCACATACTGCACAGCCGCTACTCGCGCGATAGTTTATTTTTGCGCTATTACGCGGCTTTTTTAACCTTATCTCGCGTGCGAGTCGGTGAATCACCGCCTCACGAAAGAGTAAGAGAGAGAGAGAGAGCTGTATTAATCGCGCGCACTGCGCGCGCGGTTCGTTGAATGAACGTTAAAGAGTGATTTACATCGATTTGTTTGCCTTTCCAGAAATATCTTGTTTTTTTCCTCTCCCCCTTGCACTGCAGTGTTCGTTAAGTCTCTCTCTCTCTCTCGGTTTCTTTTTTGTTCAACGGCATTAAAGTGATTTGCGATCCGTTATAGTGTCCGAGGCGATTTTATACGCTAAAGAGATCGTTCCGACAATTGGCTCGTTATATCATTCTAAACGTTAAAAAGCCAAGTGTACTTTTATATTTCAATGCGGTTTTTCACGACAGCAGAGCTGAGCGTTTAACTTTGCGAGCAAAAGTTTGCGCGAATTTTACGAGACACGAGACGGTGAGGGCTGGGGAGGAAAAATAGCGGAGAAAGCATTTCGTTTTATGAATGCTCCCGCGAGTGGTAATTACAAAGTAAAGCCTTTCGCCGGGGATGTTGTTGAGAGAGAGAGAGAGAAGAAGTATAAAGAAGACCGTCGATTAAAGAATAAGCAGCTGCGCTCGTAATAAACCCATTAGCTCGGCGGCATCTCCCTAAGTCGAGCGCGTTTGCGCGCTATATACAGCCCTTTTCTTGCTGTTTCCTCTCTTAAAAAGCATCAACGTCGGAGAGAGAGAGAGAGACCAAAAAATTAGTGCACCTGACTACTATATATACACGCGTAGTCTGCTTAATCACACACTACGACTGGAATTTTTCGTTCATTACTTTTCAGCGTCGAGTGGAATATGGGCTACTTATTCAGTATATAGCCTGTTTATGAATAATGAAGCCGTACAAAGCGGTAAATATATAGCAGCAGGAGTAGCAGCGCATCAAAATAGCTCTGAAAAGGTTTACTATAGGTATATATGCGAGAGTCCTCGAAACTATGATGTTTAATGCATGTGTATTGTATACACCTCGCGCTAGTACTATGCGCTGCTGTTGCAGCAATAATGTAACAAGCGTATTAATACTGAATAATGCAAATGTCCGCCGCTCGCGGTACGTAACAAACATGATGCATTGCCTATGTAGACTCTGACGAGTGTTAACATCGCGTCGTCGACGTCGTCGTTGTGTAATTATACTTGCTTTTTGCGCTATAGAGAGTAAGGGCAATTTTGCGTAGAAAACACGTCAGCTTTATGTAAACACCTCCGTAATTAGCGTTATGTGTTTTTTTTCTCTTCTTTCTAACTGACATACTTTGTTGCGGCTATTATTATACGTGTATATATTAAAGACAAACTTCTATTTATTCGCTTTGTATACATACTATTACTGTCGATGTATTATAAAGTCGCTAGTTAAATGGGATGTTCTCTCGAGAGTTAAATACTCGCTGCTGCTCGGCTTTGGGTTATTAAAGTCTGATGATCAAACTCATTAGGCGAAAGTCGACGTTTACAATTCTGATCGCATGTCGACGCGTTTTATCACCGCGAGTGAACATGTACGTTTAGATGAAAGCAGCAGCAGCAGCAGCAGTAGGCAGTTCTTTGCTATATCCAACAGCATCAGCACTAAAATTAGCATGACTAACAAGACTCGTAAAACCCTGTTATACCGTCCGAAAATTAGCCATAACCTTCAAAGCGAGAGTATAACACTTGCACATATACGTGTAAATATATAACAAAGGAATGAAAAACCGGATTGACTCGTTGGTCGTAATGCACAGGAAGCTTCGGACACAGGATTCGGCCAATCAAATTTAGCATCCGAAATTCTTCGTTGCTCTCTCGGCCGTCGTAATTGCTTTAATCCTGTTTCAATTTGGCCGTTGCCTCGCATTCCGATGTAACAGACCCTAACGATCGAATCACTCGTCCCGGGGTTTATATACAGCATTATACCGTATAGGCTCTTTTGATCTAATGGATTAGACACACGGGTTTGAAACAAAGGCCGAGACAGAGCTCACAAATATATATGTCAATCCAGACAAAGAAAAAAAGCTCGTGAAAGCTCTATAGCGATTATGAAGACAACAACAGCCGTATGTGCATGTAGCTGCAGTAGCGCTCAAGCCAAAGAGTCGAGCTTTTCCCTCGTTTGTTTTTGTGTTCGCGCGCCATGAAATCGGGAAAACAGGATCTCCCTATCTCCGGCAGTAAATACACGGCTATCTCGAAGCACTATATACCAGCATCAGCAGAGCACCGCCGCCGCCACCGGTAGGAAAAGCCCCGAGAAAAGGGAGTATAGCAGCAGAGGCGCGCGCGGCTAAAAAGAGAGAGACAGAGAGACGCGATCGGGGCGAACTTATATAGGAGGCCACTGATAGAACGCTAAGTGCATTTGGCGAGCTTCCAGCCGAACGAACGACTCCGTCGGTGCTCTCATTCTTTCCTTCTCTCTAGCTCTCCCATCCTCTCTCTCTCCTGTACTGGCGTAAAATCAGTGAACCAGCAGGCTATATAATCGCCTCGTCCTTTTTCCCACCCTTCGCGCCTTTTCCTTTTAACTTTGCCATTTTCTATCCGGCTCAGTTCTTCTTTTTCGTTTTTTTTTCAGGTTCCAGTCTGTTTTTCTCTTGATTATTTTCTGCCCCTACAGAGGTTCCTTTCCTTCTTTTTTTTTGCACCAGAGCCGCCGCCCATTCATTGCTGTCTTCGCTTTCGATACGGTACACTCGTCGTAATTGTCGACGGTAAATGTTCGTGGCTTTGTTTTTTCGGGACGGGCTTTTCAATTTGTCCTATATACTGGGTTAAATGATTCCCAGCTCGATCGTTATTTATGTATATATTCAAAATGATCTCTTCCCTCGAGAGATTTTCAATATACGTATATAAAAACTAGAGCGACTTTTCCAATTCTCCCTCGGTATCGTGTGTCTCTTTTCTCTCTTTCTCTGTTCGATAATCCAGAGACTCGTGCGTATAATATAGACGAACGCGCGCAAGTTATTGGCAAAGGAAAGCAATCGGAGGCAGAGCTTCGAGGAAAATATGAAAAGACGTCTGCGTCGACGGCGATTAATTCAGAGCAGCCCCAACGTCGTCGTCGTCGTCTCGTGTCTCTCTCTCTCTCTCTCTCTCTCTCTGTATACACGTATACTTACACGAGATATAGGGACGAGAGACTCGAAAAATGTCGATGTCGATACACGTGAAATTGCGCGGAACGTTACTCGGAACGACTCGCTCTCCCTTCTTTATGGATATGGCGGGGGTGTCTCGCTCTTTCTCTCTCTTTATTATATGGGCTTTGACGAAGGGATTTTTCGCGATCGCTGCTGTAGGCGGTTTTTTTCGCTACGTTTATATGTCGTTGCTTTTTTCTCTCTCCTGCGTCCATTAGTCAATGCGCGAGGTAATTGAAATTGGTTCTTTGTTTGGATTATATATACGTGTGTTTGTACAGTCGACGTTCCGAGAGAGATTAATCGATTGGACACATCGTGTCTTTCTTTTTACCACACTCGACTAATGCCCTTTTCTCAAATTTTTTGTTGCAGGTACGTGTCGATGATCCTTCATATCAAATTCGCAGCGCGTAAGTAAATATACGAAAATTAGCGGCTATCCACGCATACAGCGATGAATTCCAGGGCTGCACCTCAGTCCATACCACAGCGAGCGACAAGTCGAGTCAGTCGGCAAAAAGCGCGCCGAGATCGAGCGACCAACTATATATCTATACCCCCAGGCAAAACTCGCCGGACGCGCTACAAAAGAACGCGCTAAACGCGATAAAGACTACACACGAGGACCAGCTCTTCCCAGACGCTGCTGCTCTTCGCCCTCGATAAATAAAACATCGAAGGGCTGAAAAAGTTGTCTCTTCCACACGTACACATACTACACGATGGTGAGAGCAATTCCACGCGCTGTCGTTAGAACGCTTCGCCGGATGTGATGCTCCTCCTCTCTCTCACTAATGCCCCTTTTACGCTTTAACCATCCGGATGGTAGCCCGGAAAATGGGGCCTAATGCCTAGGAAATCTACTTTTTTTTTAAATTGTTGAAAATGACTAATATCTTAGGTGTTAGCCCCCATTTTCCGCACTACCATCCGGATGGTTGCAGTATTCTACCTTACCGCCTGAGTCTTACAGGTGTGCTGATGACGTCATGATTCACCTGTATTAAAGCTTTTAGAACATTCGATGTGTGCGGGGCCTATTCTTACCTGCACAGGTGTGCTGAAGGTATCCGCGTTGTTTAGCTACTTTTGCAGTTTAGGGCTTTCAAGTGTCTCCTAACTATAGGTGTTTGTGCCTGAATCAAGCATTCGTTGATATATACTACTAGTAGAGATAACTTACTAATATCGATATGCTGCATACAGCATACAATAAATTATCTTATCAAAGCTATCAACAACACCCGCAGCTGTGTGAGGAGGTATATATGCACAAAAAGTTAGCCTCGTGCGAAAGTGATTCCGAGCACGCCTTTCTTCTCTTTCTCTCTCTCGAAGAAGCATCCCATCCGTCCGCCGATTAATTCCGCCGCCTCTCACATGCGCACCGGTGAGATTGTTTTGCACCGGAGGCAGGTGCTCGCTACGATTGCTCTTCTCTGCTTCTTGTTGCTGCTGCTGCTGCTGCTAAGCTCTCGAGTTTCTTTTTGGAACTGGAGGTATATATCTCGTTTTCTCTCGCGCGCGCGCTCGCTTGAGTTTCGTTTTTCGCTCTCGGCTCTCTCTGATTGCTCTTTTATTTCCTCTCCTTTCGGCTTTGGCTTTCCGAAAGCCTGGACTCGAGAGACTTCCTCTCTCTGTGTATATACCGGCTTGGGGGGAGAGAAGTGATCTCGGACGTGACGCTGCTTTGGTGAGAGAGACAGAGAGATGGGAATTAGGTATATAGGTGTAATTGTGGAGTACGTATGTATATACGCAAATGTTGTGGGCTGCTGCAGACACGAGGAAAAACAATTTTAGTTAATCGATTTCCCGTATAATGTACCTACAGTCGCACGGCGCGTTCAATCATACACGTAATAACCGGCGATCGATCGTCGGTTTATTCCGCCGACCAAACAAATTACACCGAGGCGAAACAGGAAAAGTTCGCTAATATGCTTCGGCTAATGTCATTAACTCTGCGATATTCTCCGAGACTATACGCGATGTGTAACAATGGAAATTATTATGATGGCTGATGAATCAACTCGCGCGCAAATCGCTCTAAATAAACAGAGAGCATTAGACTCGCGATTCTTCGCTAAATTATCTCGATATTATTACCGCTTTACCACAAGACGATCGATACTACTAAAAATACACAACGTCGCGACGCTCTATACTGTCTTCTATCCTACATGACATTATCGAACTACTCGCACACATACACGAGCGTTAATCCCATTGATTGGCCGCAAGACGATCGATGCTGTTACATATATACTCTGTTTACCGTGTGTATAAAAAAAATAACAAAACCCGCTGGTATACGCTTATAGTTTAGTAGGTTACGACTTTTCAACGAGCTTAAGAACTCTCCCATGAATATTTCAGTACGCAGCAGTGGCGACGTTGGCCGAGCGGCTAAATTACGATGATTGTTCTGGAAAGCGTACATGTGTGTGTGTATATATAAAAGGTAGACCGCCGCGAGTGTTTTCCTTCGAGCGGGCAACTATGTATACGGAGCGAAATCGATGAATTCACCTCGACGATGTAAACCGGCGTATATAATAAGCTCGGGCTATATTCCCACGTGTTTTTGCAAAAGCATTTTCCATTAGACGGATTAAAAGGTGCGCGCCGAGAGCTGGTATACTGTGTTTACACCAAGGAAAGTGTTGCGCTTTATTGGGGAAGGAAATATTACGGGCTGATTGATTTATCGACATGCCGCGGGCTTTCTCTCTACTGCGAAGGTTTTGTACATGTATAATGGACGGTTTATAATATCAAGTCGAAGCTGAAATTGGAAAAGTTAACGATCGCGCTCGCGCAGGTTACGTATAATATGTATGAAAAAATAATAATAATAATTCAACAAACGCTCGGATTATAAAAGCGAAAGAAAATCACGCGCCGACAGAGAGAGAGAGAGAGATATATAGAACTGATGCGAGAATCGATTGGCTACAATGACGCGCGCACCCTTTCATTTTGCACGCGCGCGTCCGTGACCATCGCTCGCGCGCGCGGTATATATGCCGGATGTGTACTTGAAAATTGCTCGACGCGAGGCTATTGACGAAAGCAAATACACAGAGAGAGAACCGATATGATTTTATCCTGTTTTTCAACGCGATCGTGCTCAGTATTGTGTGTTATTTTGAAAAGCTCGTCGATGCGTGCATATACCTACATATATAATATACACTCCGTGATTATATATACACACACATACATGAGCGAATTGGACTATACATCTCAATGAGATTTTCATCGGGGACAAATCAGTGGAAAACAAGAATAATCGTTCATTTCGAATCCGTCGAGCGTGAAACGTCGAGTAAAAGTCCAGTCGGCTATGCGAACTAATCAAATCAAAGCCCGCATACATATAATGACAAAGGAGTCATCCAAACTATACAAAACACACGCGCGCGCGCGTCAAACGAGCCGTGTGTGCGCATGCATCTATAGGCTTCTAATTTCATCAAGCATAATGCGCGCGCGTTTTTCCCCGCATTCCACTCGATTTCTCACCCCAAATATGTTGTCCACACACAGAGACTCTACTGTCATCGAGTGGCCTCCACAGCTGAGAGATAATGAGTTGATCAAGAGGTGGAGGCTTGATTAATCGAGGGAACTTGTAGCTTGCTCTCTGCTGGTGGTTCTTGTAAATCGAGGCAGTTTATGAAGGTCCGATTGAATTTTCTGACGCAAAAACTCTCGTTACTCAAGCCTTCGAAAAGCAGCCTATAATACACTCAACTCGATCTGCCTTACAACCCTGTGCTCTCGCGATAATTCGGTATCCGAGCCAGGTGCGAGGCTAATTTCGTTACACTCTCTCTTCCCCCAAACGTTGCAGAAGAAGGAGAGAAGCACACACACACGAGTACACACGTGCAGCAGCAGCAGCAGCAGCGGAGAAAGCCGACGAGAGGATCGAATTAGTCGCGATCGTGTCAGGGTCGGCAACCCCGCAGCAGTAGTCTCCAATTAATGAAACACACGAGAGAGATAGAGGTAGAGCCAACTGCTTTGGAAAAGCTTCGCGGAGAGGAGGAATAGATACACACAGACACAGAGGTACACGAGAGCCTATGCATATGCGGTTCGCCCCGGCTTTATTGGCCCTGGGAAATTGTTCAATTTCTGCCCGGCGCGAATTTCCAAGTGTGTGCGGCTAACGCGGATTTATTGAAATTTCCCGTCTATCTCGCGTCACCGCCGCTGACCCGCCTCTCTACATGTGTGTGTCTGTGTGTACATATATGTATATAGAGGGACGCGTAGTTTGATTAAACGCGGCTCCGCCGACGAGGGTAGAGCTATATACAAACGTACGCTCGCGCGCGCGCGAGAGAGGTTTACGCGCTCGACACGCGTGGCTTAATTAACGCTGCTATTGTGCTTTTAGTTTGCGGAGAAATTTATCTATTTCTGCTTCTCCCTTGTTTTATTTCAGCATGATGTCTCTCACTCTCTTTCCCCGTATATTTTTTAATGGATGTGGGAAGTTTGTATACTCGACGGACCTTCTGGGAATTGAGTGATTAATACGAAATTCCTTGGTTCATTGGGCGATGAGTATACTCTGTTCTTCTTGCGCGAAACCGCAGAAAAACTCGCGCGCGCGCGTGAATCAGAATCCAGTTTACGCGGCCGAGCCAGACACAATATCTGTGCGGAGAGAGAGAGTATATAGGCGGCGACTCGTAAATAACGAGCTTTCAACAATAAGAACTAATAAGCGGGGATATATACGCGCTACAGCAACAGCAGCAGCAGCAGCAGCTTCTGAAAGAAGGGACGTTTAATTCAATGGGACGTCAGCGTCGTATATCACGAGGCGCCAATGAAGAGAGAGAAGAACCGGTAGGCGATTGTGTGCGTCAGCTCGAGAGACGCTAAAGAGCGCACACACGCCTCGTCGAACGTATAAATCGCGAGAAAGAGAGAGGCGACTGGCCGCGGAATGACCGCCGCGAGAGACTATCCTCTCTTCTGTGATGCTTTGTGCGCTGCTGCGAGTATTTAGAAAGTATCTAACGCAGTCTCTTATACGCACTTTCGAGAGGATGATTTTTCAGATTGGCGCGGTGACTGTATTATACCCGTTGATTTATTATAGTTACGTAAAAAAAGAAAATGAAAATCTCTCGAGTCTTATAAACAAATTGAATTAAGCGATCAGCAGCAGTGGCGAAGAATGAGCGCGCAAGAAAAGCCGCAGAAATTGACTGATTATCGGCCGCAGCGCGAGATCTCTCGCGTACGTGTGCACACACGTCGCGCGCATATATACCCTCATCCGCAGAAAAACTTTTCGCCGCGTGACTTGTACACACACAAAAGCGCGCCTGTACACACTCCTCCTCCTGCGAGTATGTTCAGACAGTTCTTTCTCTCTCTCTCTCTCTCTCTCTCTCTCCTTCCAAGACCGGTTTCGAGTCTCGCTTTGACTTACACGTTCGGCTCTCCGAAACACACATACACTTACGTATATACATTAAGCACGACGGGTACCTATATCGGAATTTTTCGAATCCGAGCTCGCGCGCGCGCGAGATACTTTCACCGTCGTCGGCTCTGCAGCGTGTGAAAGGATTTAATATATATATAAAACGTGTCGTGAAATTCGGGATTGATTAATGAAGGCTTTCGATATATTATTATATTCTATGTGCCATTGTCGATTGGCGAATTAGTCATGAGCGAGCGTTTGCCAGTCGAGTGCTATATACATGTATATATCGATTTCTTTTTTGCAGAAACCTTTATAGCACGACAGCACATGCGACTGAATTATTCCCGCGTCGCCGCAGAACCTCGAACAATGCGAGCGAACTTCATCGTCGCGAGTTTTTATATACATCAGACACAAAACAGTGAGAGCGTCAACACATTCACCTCTCGTGTATAGTATATATATATAGGTAGAAGTCGAGAGAAAGCGCATACAACACACAAGAGACGGACAGCTGCGCGGTGCTGGACGACTCGTTGCACAATTGAAAAAGGCGACTGAACTCTCCTCTCCAGCGCGCGAATAAAAATGCAGCTCGCCGATTTGAAACTTTGATTGAGAGTCTCTTTCTCTCTCTCCCCTAAGCGAGTGTTTGATGATGAAGTTTTTCGTTTGCTAATAATAATACATTTTCGTTGCGTAAATGAGATGCAAATCATCGTCGTCGTTGATGTTGCGCAAAAAAGTCTATGGAGCTCTCTTGGAAAGTCTCTCCCCGTCGTAGCATTGTTTACTTATATATTTCCCTATTAGATAGCGTACAAGCTTCTCGTGAAGTGAATCATCATAATCGCCTGCTCTCTCGGCATTGTTATACTCTGCTACTCTCGTATTGTTCTCTTGCGAGGACAATATACCGCAGAAATTATATTCAATTAACGCTGCAGGAGTAGAATCGTCGCTGAGAGAAGGAACGAGAGAGAGAGAGCGACTGTGTGTGTGTGTGCTCTGACCTTTGCGGGTGTTTAAAATTAATCGAAAGCAATCAGCCCGGTTCATCAAGGATAAATTCGAGCTAGAGAGAGAAGAAGAGAGGGGGAAGGAGCTTGGCCATTTAAGAGCGAAGAAAAATTGCCTCAATTAATATCGGTATAATCACTCGGGATCACTTGCGGCCGTTAATCAATGCCCCTCGAAAATTCCTCCACGTACGTACAAGACAATTTCGTAAACGCAGACTCGATATTATCGCTCGCGGGGATCTCTCTCTCTCGCTCGCTCGGTATTAATTCCTCGTTATAAATATTCCACGTGTATACACATGCGCGAGTACACCGACGAGAGAGACAAGAGGTACGAAATAAAAAGGGTCTCTCTTTCGGCAAATAAATACGGATGACTTATAGAGGTCGACAGTAAACTTATTGTTCTCTCTCTCTCACTGCTCTGGTGGTTAGCCTTGGGGGCCGTTCAAACACACGCGCCTTCCTCCTGCTCGTTTTTATCTTCCTCCTTCTGTCTCTCAGCTACTCTCCTCCTTTTTTTCGAGCTCGCGCGCTCGCTGGCTCGATGATTTTTTCGCCGCTTGCGTGGGAGGACGCAGCCTTGGCGATCGCTACGACGACGACGACGACGACTACTATATAGCTCTGGAGAGCGAGATATGTATACGTACGCAGAAGCGAGACCGATTTTTAAACCAGGGACATACACAAGTGTGTGTGTGTATAACACACACAGTGTCCTTGTATGATATACGGAGAATCGCTCATTTCTCTCCCTCTCGAAGCGAGAGGCCGAAAAATGAAGTTTAATTATGTTATGCCTCGACGAGTATTTCGTGAATTGATCGCGTTTATTTTTTATTTTCGAGTCGTCGTGGCAGCTTAATGACATAATTCGTGCTGCTCGTTTTTTCGAAGCAGGATACATATCGTGTATAATTTGTATTTCTGCGCTCGCGGGAAGTGAATTTTTCGGGACGACGGAGAGCCAGTCGTGTCGGATTCCGAGAAAGGCTGCGCAACGACGATGAATAAATGCATGGCGTATCTGTGTCATTGAATAAATAAAGTCCGAGAGAGCTTTATTTGCATTATACGCTGTCGCTGCGCTGCGCGTTAATTCCGAAATTCCAACGCAGTTTTCAACACAGCACACTCGCACGTTCGCGAAGATGAGACGCTAATAATAACCGGAATTAATGAACTTTTATATAAAATACACCGAAGCTAAACCTCGTGTGTCTATATATACACACATCAGGAATTATCAACCGATCGATCTCTCCAATCAAGAGCTGCTTCAGCTCTCTTATCCCGGGAACCGATAACTATAACAGTTAGCCGTTAAAGCGCGCGACTACGTCATAACGGCGCGGCGGTGCAATAATTATTAAGATTGGGAGTCGTCGTCTACGTCGTCGTCGTCGTCGTCGTCGTGCAAATTGCGCTGCAGCTGCAGCAGTAGCAGCCGGTCGTTTGGGCTTTAACGCGGTCTCGTAAAGTGCAATTGCGACGTATATATATATGACGGTTTACGTCTCGCTCTCTCTATCTCTGTATATATACGACTAACTCTTTCACCTTGTCTATATATACAATATCGTGATTAGGTCGTTCCACGATACAGTTTTCTCTTTTTTTTCTAGCTGTATTCTTGATGTATTCGAGCAATAAAAGTCAAGTATATAAAAAGGAGCCTCGCGCGCGCGCGCGCGCGCCACCTCCGCAAGAATGAAATTCCAGCGCTGCTCCTAAAGGGCACTTTAATTTTTTGTTACCCCTTTATCTCTCGCTGACGCGCGCCTCCGGCGTCGAATTGGATACACGTCGCAGCTCCTCTGCGTCGTCGTCGTCGTCGTCGTCGTCGTCGCTCGTTTCACAAGCCATTACTCGCGAGCTGCTGCTGCTGCTGCAACAATGGCTCGTCGTCCTCCCGACACGTAACAACCGCTGCTGCAGTTTTGCTCTCTCTCTCTCTCTCTCTCGCTTGCTTGCTTGTGTGTATGTATAGATATACGACGGGATAATCGAAGCGCGTGCGCGCGTTATCCCGTTAAGCGATGTGTATAACGGTGCGATTTCTTTGCGCCGCTCTTTCTCTTCGCTGTCGTCGTCGTCGTTGTGTAGCTAAGCTTCTTATTAGTTTTTCGAGTGAATGTGTACGTATATAGCTGCTGTGTGTGTATATATATAAGTATAAGCGAGAGGCTTTTGTCGCGGGGAATGGTTAATGACGACGTCGCGGCTCTTTTCTCTCTTGTCTCCTTTGAGTATAAGCGGAGAAGCCCTTCGACGTTTTAGGAGCAGCAGCCCTTTGTCGTATCCTGCTGCTGCTGCCTTTTTGATGCGTAATGAGATTTTCAAACTGTCACAGCTTCTTGATCTTTGTTATGATCGTATGTTTAAATAAGAAAATATAATTTGAGAAGTCATTATAATAATGACACTCATTCTTAAAATTGCCACATTCGAGATGACGAATATAGACTGCCAAAAATCAATCATGCAAAGTGTCACCTTGAGCTCATTGTCCCCGCCGACTTGGACCTCTATTATATACACGACTGTTACGCAAAAAAAAAATAAAATAAAAGAGAATATCCATCCAGTTCGCAACTCTTGATCGAGCTCGAACAATAGCCCTATCGGATCAGCAGGCCGTGAAACACGTGTTACAGTAAAATTCATCGTGACTAACCGACTATATACATGCGCGCGGCTCTCTCACACTAGCGAACGATCGATTCGCAGACGACGAACCGCAGGCGGCGGCGGTGGCACCCCCGTCTCTCGATTTTTCTCGTCACATCGAGTGTTCGAGAGACCGACCACAAATCGGCCTTAAAAATCAAACGGATCGGAATACATTAGAGCTACACACGGCAAAGTGAAAATCATCGCTATGAATTATTCATATCCAGTTTCACGTGTGGTACGGCGCTCTTCTGAAAAGAGAGAAGAAGAAGTTGTTAATATTAATTAATCCATAATGGCGTGGCTATACAGCAGCGGGATTTTTATTTTCACCGGCAAAATTCACGTGTTGTATGTCGCACCTTTGCGCGATGATGACGAGGAGGAATACCAAGTGGCATGTATATAATGATAGGTTGCTTTTCATTAAGACGGAGGCTTTTTGCACCGACTCGACGTACGTATTATATATGTACAGATTTAGATCGTGCGACTTTTCGCGGCTGAAAGAATTAGAGCTTGTGTGCGTCTGCGTGTTCGAAATTAATACGACTCGTCATGCTAATGGCTCTTCAAATACTAATGAGTTTCCTCTCGTTCTTTTTTTTTTGTTTCAGGTGAGTTGTTACCAATGACAAGGTCATGCATACACACACGCGAGAGACAGGAAAAATGTATGTAACACGATTATATAGACGTATTATTGAAACGCATCACAGATCTCCGCGAATAGTCCATAAAGTATAGTCCCAATAATTCTCGCGCTAAACGACGCGCATCCTTCAGACAGCCTTCAGCTCATTAAACGCGTGCGAGAGAGAGCTATACCTCCACACTCTCGTTTACTCGGCTCAAACATCCTCCAGATAACACCTAATAAACTGCGAAATTATGTAAGTAGCCTCGTATAATACACACATACGTACACATCGTCGTCGTAAATATATATGTATACATCATTTATATAGGTATATAAATCCGCTCGAGGCAAAAGCTTGCAACAATGCGTAAAATTGATACGCATTTGCATGAGAATCGCGCGAAAATCCACGAAAAGCCGGCGAGTGAAATTAATGGAAAACGCTACTGTCCGCTGACGATACACACACACACACACACACACGTACGTGTTTCAATTCACGCCGATATATATCGAGAGAGGGGTCGAGAACCGTCGCTGCTGCACCGCTGCGAGGCATTATACGCGCATTTGGGCGAAAGTGACGACGGTGCAGCGCATAACACACCCCCGCCTCCTCTGTATATGTATAGGGGCTGTTCCGTGTTGTGGTCTATTGTCGATCATGATGATGATGATGATGATGCGGGGATTGATATAGCTTCGTCCCTGATTTTGGGCCCTTTGTTCGTATGCAAATGAGGAATGCTTATACATAGACCCGTATTTCGAATTCTCGAATCGCACAGATTCGATATCGATCAATATACTGCGCTACGAGAGTACAATATAAAATGTATTAAAACGCACTATAAACGAAACAACAGAGAGCTCGTGTCATCGTCGAAATTTTGAAAACCAAACCAGCTCGCATTTCCACATCGTTTACCTCAAACGTACACCATGATAATATAACCAACCGAATCGTTGCACATGGAACAGTCCGTGCACAGTCGTCTCGCGCTCGGGCGCGATAATATGCTAATGCAGCGGGGGTCCCTACTGCAGCCCGATAGAATCGCAGACGCCGACGTTTCGCTCCGCCGCCGTTGTTGCACACACATACACGTGTGTGCACGCACATGGGGGGAGTCGAACGAGCGGGTAACTAATCGCCAGAGAGACAGAGAGAGAGAGAGAGAGAGAGAGAGAGAGAGAGAGAGAGGAACACCGGTAGCCCGGCCGGAAATTATACAGTTGAAATGTTTATTGTTTTAGAAATGTATTATACGCGCGTAGGTCTAGGCGCGCGCGCACACGTGCCTATATGGGCGTGTTTCGCGTAGCGCGAGTGATGGATCGCTCGGGTTATGACGAGTGGCGTTTAATGAGAGGGATCGGTGTTTTTTTAATTTATGGAGATGGATCGAGCTGTTATTGAATTATTTTTTTTTTTTTCACTCGTTTCGAGAGGAGGGATACGATTCCGGGAAAACGCTCTGTGTGCGATGTTTTTTTTATAATGTGAATCATTGAACGAAACGCGCGAGCAGTACGGAGGCGGAAACCGCAGAGACGGAATTCTCATTGTTTCTCTCTTTCTCTCGTCCGGTAGTTAAATTTATAAGGAGCTGATGTGTGGGTTGATTTACGCGCCGACGACGTTTAGTGCTGTGTATTCCTTGGAATTTCTAAAAGTTAGTATATGAATTTATCGCTCTCTCTCTCTCTCTCTCTCGAAGCTCGTTCTTCGCGTTGGATTTAATTAGTCTCTGTTTGCGGAGAGTATTAGGATTATGTGTGTGTCCTCGTAACGATTTTCAACAATAATCGGAAGGATGCGAGATCGGGTTTTAATCGCGGCGCCGACTTTTTATTGAGCGCTTGATTTATATATATATGGGGAAGATTATGAACTGATTAGTGCGCGCTGAGGAGTTTACGAGCTTTCTAAGAATATATCGCGCTTTTATAGTCCTTTAATGATGTCGGATTTGATATATGTTATTACGCGCTCTCCCTTTCTCGGTATACCACTATAATAAGCGAGCCAGATCTATTTTTGATGCAAATAATCGCAACGAAACGTGGCTTTATTTATAATTTCGCATTATATACCATTGCTTTTTCGCTCCAGCCGTTTATTGAAAGACTGCTACTGCTGCGTGATTGAATCTCTCATCAATAATGCATATAAGCGATATATGCATGTGTAATACGTTAAAAATAAGCGAACACGCGTTGCAACATAAATCGAGCGACGATATGCCCGAAATTACACAATCGCAATTACCAATTACACGCGCATAAAATTACCTCTGCACCGTATCGTATGTATGCACTATATTATACTCGCGCGAGTAATCACGAAAATATAATTCACGCGGAATCCGACGTGTGCGTATATTCGGCTTCTCGAAAAATCAAATTGCCCCCTTAATTCCTCGAAAATTACAGTCGCCGACGAGTGAGCCAACTCTCACTATAAAATAACAAAAAAAGAGATCGTACACACCTTTGCCGCTCCGAATTAAAGTGACGAATTCGAGAGCGAAAAAAGCGCGCGCAGTTTGACAAAAAAAAAGAACGAGTATACACGGCTCATCAATAATGACAAACAGCGCGCATAAACGAAGTAAAAAAAAATAAAGCAGTTGGAAAAAAAGCGCGCGAGAGCGGCGTTTTAAATTCTTGCAGCAGCGAGACAACGATCATTTCGCGCGCAACGGGCAGACGCAAAAAAAGGAGGGCAAAGGAAGAGAGAGAGAGAGAGAAATTTCGAAGCGATGCCGAAGAAACCGCACGAAGGCTCGCGCGTCGAGGCAAAAAAGGAGGAGCTCGCAAAAAAGAGCGGGAAGGGCGAAGGGGAGAGAGAGAACGAAGAGGGCAGAAGGTATGGAGCCACACCGGCGTTGCCTGCAACTGCCACATTAAGGACAACAGCAGCAGCGCTGGTACCATTGTTTTATGTAGGTTATTGCTTGTAAGCCGAAGAGAGTATTTCGTGCACGCGCGCTTGTTTTCAATGTGCATTTTTCTCCTCTCTGCGGTGAAAGCGCTAATGCGCGTTTTTAACATTTGCGGGAATTGAAGGTTAATTTCGCGCATCGCATTATATTGTAATTCCACATTATATGCGTTCTCGCCAGTATATTCCTTCGTTTCTTCTGTTAATTAATTATGTAATTAACTTGAATTACCTCATACATACACAAAAGCGTATACGCGTCTACAGTGGAAGAAAGAAAAATTGAAAAACTACTACGTAGAATCAATTGCACGAGTTAAAATCGTGTATAATGAGAAACTGGAGTTTAGTTCTCGAAACTACAACAGCATAAAAATTCCTCAAACCCACACGGTCAAAGTAACGCACCGACAGTTACGACTCCTCCTCGTAACGAGAGCAGACGGTGCGCGTAAACTGCACATCGGCTAGTGTGTGTGTGTGTACTGCAGCTCACACATATATGTATAGAAGCGGTTTGGCAACCTTGTGCGCCAACAGCTCGATTTCTCGCTGCTTCTTCTTTACGCCCGTCTTCGCCCCTGCACTGCACACAGACACGCTATCTCTTCATTGCGAAGAAGCTCCTTCTTTCTCTCTGCGGTCGCGCGCGTTTTTTCCCGTTCATTCCTGACGTTTTCATTCATATATATATACACTACGTCGTCACCTCTACCTATGGCAATTAGCTCTCTCGTCGTGGTGTTGCTTTATATATACATATAAAAAGCTTTTAGGCTATCGCGAGAAGCATCTGAATACGCCTCTGATTAATTCGAACGCGCGGAAAGTTACGAAAGCATATTTCTCGAGTATACTTGAACAAAATAGGAAGTGACAATCGAAAAAAAGGAGCGTTTTGTTTTCTATATATCCTTATAACCCAGCGGCACACATCTCTACTCTCCACGCAAGGCGCGTTAATTATGCGCTTATCGTCCGGTCGATGCTTATCGCTCGGCTAATCTATTATCTGACGTGTCTGGGGGCCTCTCCCTATATATATACTCTGCTTTTCTTATGCTCTCTCTCTCTGTTGGATCTTTACTTCGCGGAGGGATTACTATCGTATAGTCGGGATCTCGCGTGTGCATGCGTCCTCGTCTGCGCCGCGTCTGTTTTTATTATAACGGCTGCGAGACAGAGAAAGAGAGAATTAGAATACTTATAATACGAGCTGAACCGTTTTGTTCAACTGTTATGTGCTGTTATTGCGAAATTGAAATTTACGTTTTCCGGACAAAGGCGCATCGCCGCATTATATCGTCCCCCTGGTGTATATGTGCGGTTATTATTATTCCGGCCTTTTTCGAACGGCTAATTTACGACGCTGCTTTTTCAGGCGCAATTAGCATGCCAAGTACGCATTACCTCCTCTCGAAGCTCTGGAGTTTCTTACTTTACCTCGAACGAGCATCATATAACGCAAAATCCGAAAGAGAGAGAGAGAGAGTTTGCGTGTTACGCGACTTGTCTCCGACACGTGTGTATATATATACGCACTTGTACACAAAAGAGAGTCGGTGCTTGAAAAACTTTCGGACTTTTATTTCTTAATGGAACTGCGCTGCGCTTTAGCCTCGCGTTTTCTTAATAAAGGCATTTTTATAACTCGATTTTTCATTATCGAGCAAAATTCTATCAGGGGAAGCGAGAGGCTCTCGTTGGTCGGAAATTCAATTATATACAACGGCTCGTCGAAAATATACGCGATTGGTATATTCAATTTGGTGCAAAGTCTGCAGCAGCAGCAGCAACGGCGCTCGATTTATCGATGCTTTTCGCGTACACATACCGAGATTTGACCTCCTGGCAAAAGAGAAAGTTAAGCGCACGCGAATCAGATACACGGCTTCTCTTTTTTTTCTGCGCGCGCCTTCGAGGATCTCTTTTGGAAACGTTAACGGCTGCTTGCGTATTTCCCAATATCGATTTTTGGCGTCGTAATTAAGACCGAGAGAGACTTTTATCGGTACGCGATGCGAATGTAAAATTTGAATTAAAAATGTCGCGGCTTTGGTTGATGATTCGACGAATTCCCGGCGATGATATTATTCATGTAATTACGAAATCTCCGACGCATATAGCCGAGGATTTCGCGATAAGTCATCACACACAGGGACACACTCGTGCGGTTAAAACGATTTACGTAATCTACTGCCGATATCTCTCTCTCTGCATGTGTATAACAAGCGAATCATTACAAAAGTGTAATCTCGCGGAATTTGCATACACCGGCGTGGTAGACTCGCGTCGTTTCTCTCTTCCTCCGATGATCCGCGAAACCGTATAGTCCCGCACACAAGAGAGTTGAACACAAGTCGAGCAGCAGCAGCAGCAGCAGCGGCTATTTGAAGCGGCCGCCGCAGCTGTTAGCTCCAGTTTTAGTTTTACGCCGGGAGGACGGTAGTTATATAAACTGCGGCAACGGAACTCCGATATGTACTTGAGCATCTGTCGGTGCATTATATACATACATTTTTAGTATATAGATATACACAACATGTTTAAAAAATTAATCGCCTCGAGAGCTCGTTGGAAATATATATATCATAAAATCAGGATCATCATCATCATCAGCAATATAGACTCGTTGGCCGTCGTCCGCCGGCGGTCGGATAATTTCAAAGTCAGGGAAAACGTCCAATCAAGCGTCTCTCCTCCTTCTCCTCTTCTTCTCTCGATGGACGTCCGATATACAGAAGACTAAAAATAAACGCACGAGTGCAATCGACGTCGCCTCCTCCTTTTTGCTCCTCCATGAGGGAGAGAGAGAGAGAACTGCACTGCAGCAGAGACGTCATCAGAGCGAATCGCCGGCGAGAGACAGAGCGAGTGAGAGAGAGCTACAAGAAGAAGAAGAAGAGGAGCCAAGAGCACAAAGAGCGAGAGGAAGCGCAGAGGTGGAGGAGAGAAAGATGGAAGTTAAGAGACGGACGCGAGGAATAATAAGAGAGAAAAAAGGGCATAAGGAGCTATACGGCGGCGGCGGCGGCAACGGATGAGTGAAGCTGTGCGCGAGAGACCGAGCGAGCATCGTGCACATCACGCACACACTGTACTCCTGCAAAGCTGTCTCGACGGCATTCCATCTCTCGCTCTTGCAGAAAAGAGAGAGAGGAGAGTAACGAGCGTAATACCGCCGCCGCCGTGCCGGCAGTTGGCAGCCCTTGATCCGAGAACGAGTTCTCTCTTTCTTCTTCTGCTTCTTCTTCTTCTTCTTCCCCTCTCTTTCTCTACTCTCCGCGCTTTTGTCTCTCGCACGAGCGCTGCTTCTTTGTTTTTGCGCTATACCTACCTTCGATAGACTTGTTTTTGCAGACACACACACACAGAGATGAGAAAAGATTCGTCCTGGAGTACTACGTGACAAAATGAATTCGATATCGGATGTAATATCCTCTCTATGCAAATTTATATAGTGCTCTATATTTGCATCTCAACGACCGGTGCAGTATATTATGACTTATCGATTGACTCTCTCTCTCGTGATTGTTAGCCTCGCTTTGCTCGATTCGATATGGATACACACAATATACATCAAACGGAAACTTGGTACAACCGTCTCGAGAGAAATTCTCAGAGGGGCGAGAGTCAGAGAGACTTGATCAGAAGAGCAAGAGTAAATGGAATCTTGTTGGGCTATGCATAAAAGCAGCAGTAGTAGAGTATCCCCCTTTCTGTATCTAATAACCTCGCAAGTATATACTCTCGATTACAAATATTTGGCTATATACAAAGGTCGGTACTCGACCTCACACACATACACACAGGGTATACAGAGAATCACAAAGTCATGGTATGTTTAACGCAACAAAGACAGAGGAGGAAGCATCAGATCGCTCGCGCGGGGGGAGTATCGCTTTCGTCCTTTTTATCGTGTATATATACCCGCTCATTGTCTCGTGTCTATCTCACTCTCTCGACGACTATAGTATATAGCACGACAATGGATTGCGCGCGCGTCCGGCCTCTCTGTCTCTCTCTCTCTCTCTCTCGAAAGTGTGTAAGTAGAGGAGGACGGGGGGATAAGGAAGGTCAACGAGGAGTAGGAGGTGACACTCGCTCTTGTTCGAGTAGACAACCGAGGCACAGTGAGTGGGATATACGCCGTCTCGGCCTTGGAGAAATTCAGATCTCTGCTCGCTTTTATCGGACTATTTGCAAGAGACAGAGTTTCTGCTTCGCTTTTATGCCTCCTCCTCCTCCTTCTTCGCCGCGTTTACCTCTTTATTTTGGATTCGCTCACTCGTCGGTTAATGTTACAGTAGACACATTCGAAATCTTCCATTTTATTAGTGCATATATATTATATACGAAGCTCGTAAACATGTAAATTCAGCAACGAGTTTTGATGAATACGTGTTCACGTCATGTGTATATATGAATATTCCGGAGAGTTGAGAGATAACATCAAACGTTCGTTAACATTCTAACTGGTGGGCATATGTATATACACAGATCCATTATTCTCTCGCAAGAGATCCATCCGAAAGCAACTCTCCCGTTATAAGTACCCTCTGCAACCTTTGTTAGAGCCTTCGATATCGGAATAGCAAAGCAGGAGATGATTTGCCGGGCACGAGTCTATGTACACTATATATACTGTGTATATCTCATCTTCTCTTTCTCGATCCCCAGCATCATCCCTCCATTTACGTGCGGCTCTTCTGTATGTATAGTATACTTGTTAGGCCAGTCCCGTCCGTTTGTTTAGGAATTCCGGGTCGTTCGCTCTTTCCCCACTGCAGCAGGTGGGGGATTTAAAGATTTAAAATCCTGGCAGAAAGAAAAGCTTCGTCCTTATCGAGATTCGGTGTACTTTTATATACACTATAAGTACTCCAGAGTTGTTTATGCCTATTATATATAGTGTACACATACACGATGATAAGCCGGTGCTGATAATGGCAGCTCTCGCGTGTGTGCATTCAGATAAATGTGTGACGTGAAAAACGCTCGTCGCAATTAGTGTGTTTACCGATCGTCGATTAAATTCAATCGAGCGGCCCGCCGCGCTTAATGTCCCCGAAATTGCCGATATAAAGCACATCAAAGCGACATACGCTCGCCTCGTCGAAGTAAATCCTGAAATTTTGCTCTCACCCCACACGAGCGTATTTTTCATCATCCCCTCGGAGAGATAAAAGTAAATACGACGTCCGAAATAAGATTACCGCTTCCAAACAACGTGTCCGCGCGCGGTCTAGTATATATATACAGCAGCCGGACAGAATGAACTTGTCGATATACAGCGAGTGTGGTGTGGCGCGTGCGAAAAATGGCCAATCTCCCGGCTTAGTCGACGTCATTTTTTTCGCAGACCATCACCGCTAGCACTTGTCCTTTATGGTCGAGAGATTTATTTGCGACGAGGGGGAATTGTGGAATAATAAAAAATAACCGCTACCTCGTTTCACAAACTCATGACATTTTCGATAGAAAAAAAAAAGAAACGCGAGGGAATAAGATGTACGTAATACGCACACAAGATGCAGTAAGTAAACCAGCCTCGAGGGCCTCGAGATCTCACCCTTGAATACAGCTTCCCCCCGTCGGAATACCATGTTTATGTAAATAGCTCACTGGCCAAGAGAGATCTGGCCAACCCCTGAAATCACTCGAATTCGCGCGTGTAACAACTCGCAAGAGAGCGTAAAAGAGCCGACCCCACACGCGAAAAGGAGCATCACGGAAAAACACACGAGGAGTAGCTAGTGTAGGGTTCGCGACTACGACGACGCGACGTGACTAAAAATAGAAATGAACAAATTGCCGGACGAGTGACTAATGCGTTTCGGTTGTTCTCCCGCGGGGGTTAGAGAGAGAGAGAGAGAAGAGCTTCGCTGCTGCTGCTCAAAAGACGAGGCGAAAAGAGCCGACAGACGAAGTGCCTCATCGCCCACCCGAGTGCTAATAAATTACACCGCCTCTGACTGTCTCTCGTTCTTACTACTACTACTACTACTACTACTCGTAGGATTATGGAGAAACGTAAAAAAGAGCAAGTGCGTTAGATTCGTGCTGTCTTTTTTTTCTCTCTCTCAGAATCTTTAGCGTCGAATTCAATTACGTTCTTCTCGTCGGCAGAACAATAAATTCTCGAGCGATTTTTTTCGGTGTAATTCATGTAACGAGCGCCGCCGTTTCCTCGATAAAACGTTTCGCGCGCGCTTATGCATTCGCACGTAGTCATGGCAACAAACAGCGAAATTTATGCACCTGGGAGAGAGAATGAGAGAGAGAGAGAACTCGCCGCCTCCCTCGTGTATACGCATTGTTACGCTTCGGTTTCTTCACGCTCGATTTCTCTCCTCCGCCTGCTTCGATGCCGCTGCCTTTTTTTTACTATTATTATTCGACACCGTTGCTCTGTGTGTATATTTTAGAAATTAAACGGAGGCCTTTTTTTAACGGCGCGGACGTTTTGATAGATCGGCTTGTTTACGATCGCCCCGTCTTCCTCGTGGAAAAAGATTCTTTTTATGCGGGTAGTATAAGCGACAATAGATCCGCTCTGATAGCAGCGGTATCTTACTGCTCTTTTATGTTTGCGATAGAGAGTCGTTCTCTTGGCCATTTTATCTCGCGATAAATTAGTATGTATAGGAGGTACATCATCTTTGAAATTTTCTCACAAAACGTTTGTATATATACGCTCGTTTTCTAGTAGCGCGTAAAAATTTCAAGACCGAATAAAAAGAAAAAGCTGCCTCCTATCAGACCAGATAATCACTTAGCCAAACTCGAGCGGGCTCAAGCGAAAAAAAGTCAAGTCAAAAGCCATAGCTCTGCCCTGGAATGAATCAACGCCGACAGAATTCGCTTCTCTCTCTCTTGCGCGCGCGATTATGCGACAAAGAAGCCATAAAACACACCGAGAGAGGCTGTGTGTGTCTCCCACTACTACACAGCGCGCTTTCCCTTTTTGGATTTCCCGCATTGTGGCGCGCGACATAAATCACGGGATTTTCTGTCCGTGTGGCGATACTAATACCGGAACGAAGCGAGAGGACCGCCGGCTTCGCCTTCTGCTTGCTTCTTCTTCTTCTTCTTTGCTTTTTTCTCGCCTATTTTTATTGCGTCCTTCTTGTACCTTCTTTTGCGAGCACAAGTCGCCGCCGCTCCCCTTTACGAAGAAAATCCTGTGAGTGAGGAGTCAAGGAACTTTGGCTCCTTTTATTTTCGTGGGTGGTTGTATTTTGCAAATAAATCAGACGCCTTTTCGAGTCTGATACGTAACACACACACAGGATGGAAATGAGCAGGCAAATTCGATCCATTTTCCACGTGAGTCTCGCCTCTGTCACGATTGACACGTGGGAATTACGTATCGGAAATAAAACGTTCTAATTTGTGGTGAGGAGGTGTCAGAATCCGGGCCATTATTTTCTCCATATAACAATGAGGAATGATGACTAGACGAGAATATATACTATATATGTTTGTTTCAAACCAGCCCATGACTGTCGAGTATACAAAAGAGTAAGCGATACGCATCAAACTCTCTCTAGCACTTATTAATCAAACAGCCGACGTCACGTATCCATAACCTGCGCGGCGCGCTTATCAAAGCCTAATTAAAACCCCACCTTTCACCGCTTCGTCAAAGGAACATTTCAATATACATACCCTCCATATATATCCCGGCTGGAAACAAAGAAAAAAAATACGTTCCATCACGCGAGAGATGACGCGGCGAAAATGTAGCAGTAGCCATGATCATGTGAATTGTTTTCAGCTTGTATAGAGCTCTCTGCTAGCTGGTCCGAATAAACAATGATGCGTCCGCTCTCGCGTCCAAACAAACGGATGTTCGCGCGAATGCACGTAATTAATGCCGATGCAGAGAGAAAGAGAGCAGTTTCGATCTCTCGAGGCTTGTTGAAACGCGAGGATCTTCTAATTTTTGAGAAAGTAATACCGACGGTCGATAAGCAGGATCGGAAAATGAAGCAAAAACAAAAGGGTCGGAATAATACATATACTATCAAGATCGCGTGAATTAATGTTACATTTCACTTTGTTTTCTGATGGGGATTGGCGTTCTATCATCAATCTTCGAAAAGACACATGACTATGCAAATAGCCAATTGTACGTAACGCCGTGTAAAGACCATGGCGTGTGATATACTCAACCATCAGTTATATATGTAACGTGTGTTGTGTGTGATCGACGATTATGTTAATCATGAAAACGCTTGAATATTATATATAGGTATATCACGACTCAATCAACGTGTTTTTCGAAAAATAATCCGAATTTCGATAACGAGATTAAACAAACTCGTTCACAGGTGAGCGAAAGAAAAATAAAAGAAGCTTACAAAATTTCGCGCGCGCGTGCAAGAAACATCGGTCTTATCTCTCAATTACATCGCGGCGACACTGCAGGCTGAGAGCGAATGAAAAGCCGTCCGCGCTGTTATCGTCCACGAGATCAGCCTGTCGCGAGACAGTAATTTTAATTAAGGAAAAGATTGCGCGCGCTAATTGCGTGTAAAACTCGGTCTCGGAAAACCGGCGGGACTCGATAAGCTTATATTTATATATACATGTATATATACTCTCTCTCTCTCTGTCTCGCATATATAATTTTCGCGACTACCGATCGATACATACGTCTCGCATGAAAAGTTACCCTTTAACACGGCGCGCGATATTTCGGACTGATATTATATACGTGCGCGCGCGCGTATATGCAGCGCGTCGCTCGTTTTTATCGCGTGAGTCACTCTCTCTCTCGCGACAATAATAACAAAACAAGGGGTTGTTACGGAAGAGGGTGTGCGTGCGACTGGACGTGTTTGTTTATTCTTTGTCGATGTGTTTTTTTCCTTTTGTCCTGCAGCGCTCTTTTAGTCGGTTGGGATGTAGACGAGTCGTTACACATATGTAGCGGGCAGGTGATGGTCGGGCTGATTGATTTATGGCTGTTGATAGAGCGTGATAAATAGCCGATTACTCGCGTTGTGTGCGGGATGTTACTCTTGATGTCCGTTTGATTATATTCGAGTGATTCGTTGTTGCGGATACATTGTCTGCGTAGGAGAGAATATTTCCACGCCGCCCTTGTGTCTTCAAAGCCGAAGGGATGTTAAGGTCATGTATATATACGCGCCAGAGTTTGCATATTTAATGGAGTGCATTAAATGTACTTCTGTCTATAAATTTAGCACGAGGTAGGTCAGCCTGCGGTGTAATTTATGTATGCACTGCGCACCACCAAAAAGATATGTAACATGCAATTTCAGGAAGATTGTCATGTCCGATAATAATTTTGATAACGCGTTATTTACTGCCTAACGTAAATACGCTCTTTCCGTTCGGTCGAATCAATAAAATAATAAAACGTTAAATCGCCTCTCAACTAACCGGCTCTTTATATATCACATCTAAATAATCCTTTTTCTTCTCCCACGATAAATTACACAAAAAAAAAAAAACAGTTTGATGAAAAAAGTTTCGCAAATTCCTACCCATAGCAAAAAAAAGAACAACGCGTCATCACGCGACAACGTCGGACTGCACCTCTCTTATTTCCGAGAATGAAGTTTTAATTTCGCCGGCGCATATCGTCCCCCTTCATCTTCGACCTTTATAACGAGCGTCGTCGTCCCTACTTCCACGTTGTATACCTGCCACGCAGCCGTCCGTCGATCAGGCTTTCGCGCGAATTTACCTCGAGAAATTGTCGACACATAGGGTGCACTTTGTACGCGTATACACGGATCATTGTGTGTGTATACACTCCGTTTTTGGAATAATAATAATAATCCTTCAAAGGAAGGCTAGTTTCGAAATGTTTCCATACCTCAATATTATACACCCAAAACAAATAGCTCCTACGCTGTCACGTCGTAACTCTTGCGCTTAACAAGCTTCCTCGAATATTCCCTATAATGCAAAACCCTTACGTTCCAGCAAATCATCCTCGAGCCATTCGTCACCTATACTCTCTTCATACACACACACACACACACACACACACTCGGCTTTATTTCTCCGCAAACCGCTGGCGGTCAAACTAACTTAATAACCAGCAGCCATGACCAACAGAATGCTGCTATACATATACAGACACATACACACAAACACCTCTGGCTGATGGTTCCACAGCACGCACACGTGCATCAGAGAAACTCGAGAGACAGATTAGAGCGCAAAAGCACCAAAAGCTCGCGTTAGAGGCTCGTTTGACGCTCGCGTTAGATCAAAGTGCTACTGCTGCTGCTACTGATTTATCGGTGTGTAGCGCGGGGGTGAGCTAGCTGCAGGAGGCCTTTTAGCAGCGAATGCCTCGTATTTCACTTTGGATGGATTTTGGCGGCGGCGGCCGCTGCGGCTTATTGGACGATTAATGGGAGAGAGAGGCTTGATACGAGCGCGCCCGCGTGAGCTTTTTTGATTCGCGCTCACGCGATATCGCGCGCGGAGGTCGTTGAACTTGATCTTGCTGATGGGGATTTCAGGTATTCTCATCGTCGCGTGTATTATGTGTAATAAAGAGAAAACAAGAGCCATCGATCTGCACACCTTTACAAGCCAGCAAGCAACACTTGTAATCACAGCTCACTGATTGCTGCAAAGGTCGTTTTGCCTACAAAAAAGAAACACGCCGTCTGGTATTACGGACTGACAATTCAATCGGCGAGATTGCGCCTTTTTTTGTCCGACGCCGGTAGTAGTTCCGAGCTCTACTGCCGATTAATTCCGCGGCGCTCGCGGCGAGTCTGCGTATAATCTTGTAGTGCTTCGACTGGATTACGCCGCGGTAGTTTGTAGTTAGGACTCTGAGGCTCGTTTGCCGCTTTGGTATTATAAGCGTTTTTTTTTCTTTGCCGGGCTGCATGATGGAATCGAGGGATGATTAGAGAGGCGTGAGCTCTGGTCTAGTCGATCTTGAGGGAAAAACAATGATGCTATAGCTCGGCTTTTAACTTGTTTCTTAACTTTGTTGTGTTTTAATTATAAAATCATGACGGAGCTTCACTTTTTTTGATACGCAGTGCGCTTAATCAGAAAAGTTTCCGGTGATTAACGCGGATGAAAATTTTTTACTTTTTCTACTGTGTATAAAAACAGTACACAAATCTCGGAATAATCCACAACGACGCGGTAAGCAAACAGTTTGAAAACAAAAACAAAAGTAGAGGCCGAATTATTAACGCGCGAGGGCTGCTTCCTGCCTAGGGGACGACGACGACGGGGGCAGCTGTCATACCGGAGACGCCGTGTCCGGATACCAATCTGTTCCATTTCTTTCGGCCGAGCAGTAGTAGGTCCATAAATATGCATTAAGGCACGGCTGCATTAATTGAGCGCCGCCTCGTGTCGCGAAACTTCATTATCGCTGCGGTGAAATTTCCGCCGAAAAGTTTACGGCCTCCGAGCAAGAGATCGATTTTAAAGCGGCTACTCTGTGTATTGTGTATATAATACCAGGAGGGGATGACAATGAGTGAATGGATCGTCACTCTCTCTCGTTGAATGGGTAATTAAATTCGCTCGCTTTATTAGTACACTGTGTCGTTCGTGGGGCTAACGGCGATTTTCGATGTAACGGGAGATGAGCTTGAGCAAAGTATATGCACTTGTGTGTTTTCCAGAAATATACGATAATCAACGATTCACTCGAATTTGCATGCGAAACGCGCGGGAATAAATTAAAATACATAATTCACGTAGCCATCGTCGTCTTGTTGTCGGGGCGACGCAAAAAATAAGTTTCGAAACTAAAAGAGCTTCTCTCTTGAAATTGAATAACAAACAGAGAGAGAAAGAAAAAAAAGCTACCACTGCTGCGTATCTGGAATATCTCGCGCATTGATATTTTTACGACGCAGGACGTACGCGAGAGAAAAAGGTCAGAAAGGTATTTGTCCACACGCGTATACACAGCGTAAGAACCCATTAACCTCGAGACAACAAAGTGTAACGTCGCCGCATCGGAGAATTCAGAACGCGATTCTCCTTTACGATATGACTGCACCTATATATGCGGATTTATGTAAATAAGCCCGCGAAAAAGGCAGAAGCAATATCGCTTTCTGCATATTATCGCTGCAGAAGAGAAAAACTATTTGCCAGGCAAACGTTGACACATTAGCGGATGCTGTTTATATCTCTCTTCCCGCGCGCGTCTGGTGTTATTGCTTTTACATAATGCGCGCGCGCGCATTCGATTATTCCGAGTCAACAGTCGCGGGCTCGACAAAGTACTCTCGAGATATCGTCTGGAATTGCGACTGTATACACGTGAAGATTATTGAAATTCAAAGCGCTTATATACATACACTTACAGCTTTTCCTAAGAAGATGAATAACGAATCACCCGCAGCAGCTGATGCTAATGCACCGGTGGGTCAATATACTCTACGTGTGCGAGCGTCAATTCGAACAACAAGTATATATACATAGCCGCGAGTGAAAAAAAAATCCGATAAACTCTCTCGTGTGGCTTTGTTTATGCGCAAATACAACAATGTCGCGGGAATTATCAGTCGGATAAGCATCGAGATATAAATAAAGCGTTTTCTACTCTCTCAATATATAAGTGGGCACTTACACACGAGAGCGAAATCAGATCGATCCCCGGAGCCAGTATTAAAATAATAATTCTCAGCAAGAGAGAGAAAGAGAGCTATATCCATTATTAGCAGCCGCACACACGAGAGCTGCGCGCGATATTATCCTCCCTCGAGCTTTCTTCGCATTATCGGCGCGGGAAAGCGCGGGCTCGGATTTTCGCGCGGCGATAAATCGCCCGCAGCCTGTTTGTGTCGTTCTATACGCACATACATACATATACACGTAAAATGCATAATGACTCTGCACGAAGCTCGTCATGCATGCAGCGCGGCGCGACTGCGCGTCGCTTATTTACGACTGGCATATAATTACCCGACGAGCGAGTAAATCCAAGGTCGACGACGCGAGTATTGTCATTTTCTGTGTGCTCGTGCCGACGCTCGCGCTTCTTCTTCTTCTTCTTCTTATTCTTATTTTGCGCCGAGGCTCGTTTTATGTAGCAGATTTTTTTTCTTTTGTGTTTAGTGGACGTCGCGGCTTGATTGAAATTACGGGGCACTTTGGCTGTTGCGGAACGCGCTGCTGAGTGTAATTTGTTTGTAAACAAACGAAATTCGCCTATTATTGACAGCAGAAAAAAAGAGAAAAGAGAAGCGTAAATACCCCCGTTTAATAGAGCCTTGGCAGTACGGCGTCTATTAAATCGTAAAGTTATACGACCAAGCGCACAAGAAATGCTCCTTCGTCGCAACGGCTCTGAAAACAAGTAGTTAAATACGAAATTTTCGTCGCGCAAGAGATGTATATTATTTTCCAACGTCGTTGTCGCGCATATATCGATTTGCATAAACAGTCATTCGCTCTCTCTCTCTTTCGACAATGAACGAGGAAAATCTAATTTGCTTATTCATAAATTTTTTCTCGATTCTCGCTCTAAAAACGTGTATAGAATTAAACAAAGCAAAACGAAAGAAGCGCGCGCTCGCGGAATTTATGCCGAGGACCCAATTTTGCCGTTCTCCTCTACAGTGACGAGAGCGTCGTTCCTTTTTTTTGCTCGCGAGCGCGCACAGGAATGTTTACGCGTGTTGCCGCCTCGGAAAATTTGATGAATTATTGATGAGACGGATTGAAAGTTGAAAGAGCTTTGAAAAAAAGGAAGGAACGCGCGCGCGCTGTGCTTGACCATTTTGTCTTTTAACTTGCAAAGTAGGCACGTGCCTTGCTGCGGTGGTGACGGTGGTATAGTCGCGAGGATAGTCGATATATCACTTTTTCTGTCCGTCTGGTTTTTTCCTCTGTCGGCGTATTTTATTGCTTATATACCTGCACGAGTGGTCTAGGCATATTATAACGACATTGTCGTCGTGTGCTCCGATTTAGGCTAATCCGTCGTCTTTTACTACACGATAATCTCTTCACGTATAAACACGTGCGACTAAGCAGCGATATGTGTTTATCGACACACTCGCAATGAAGACAAATTATTGTTCTGCCGCGGCGCGGGACGCCGAGAGTGCGTCGAACTGTGCGCAAACCTGTTCTCTGACTCTGTCTCTCTCGATGTGGAGGTTGCTTATCCGACGCGACTGTCGCGCGCGCACATTGAATTCGATGAATCGCTCTCGAGACGATAATGCTCGTAGTAGTACAACTCTGCTGGCGTGAACGTAGAAAACTGAAAGATAGTCAATGGAGAGAGAAAAAAAACTCGTTTTATTAACGGGAATTAGAATTCTAATGAAGACGTGTGTACTGTGCAAAATCAGACGTGGTAAGCGTACGAAAAATGTCTGCCAGTCTCTGAGTCAAGCCAGTCTGTAAAAATACGAATCCCACGGCGCCGCCTGCAAGCGGTTAAGTAATTACAGAGAAATAAAAGGATCCGTGTGTTCTTTATTAGAAGCCGTATTTTAAATTATGTTCGAAAGCGTCCGCGAGATAAATGAACTGATGTAAGTGCTTTTCCGAGAGCTCTTAACGATGTTATGATGGGCATTTTTGCACGCACACACACATAAGAGAGCTAAGTGCCCAGGTGGAATTAAAGCCGTCGATGGTATATCTTAATAGGCTAAAAATATATATTCGCGCGACGCGTGAGAGGAATTTATGCGGAATAATTAAGATGTTGTGCGATTCCAAGTGTGTGTCTTATCATTTTTTGATGATGGAAAACTTTTTGAGGCTTATGTTTATTTGTTTATACATGTTTCGACTGTAACTGTATGACGTTATAACGAGTTACAACAACGTTCTGCAAGATTAGGCTAACGAGATAATGAATGAGTTGATGCAACTATCGCAGATACTTGCATCAACGTAATTGTTTTGTTCTCTATCTCTAGCGAGAGATTATGCAATCTCGAGAATCCGTTTAATTAGCTTAATCATTTTATTATACACACACGCGCGCTTAATCACTTTATCAAATACATACGTTACGAAAGTAACTTTCATTAACCAACGCACTTTTCTTTTTGTTCCAGGTGAGATTCCGACGACGAAGTAGCGTCGTAGTGGTGTATAATCCACTTCATACAAGTATGTAACCGATAAATTTCAATCTTTCCTTTTCCCGCTACTCATCGATTAAAATCAACTCATGCCGCTTAAGGTACGTTCCACTTAACGCACCATTTCTTAGCGTCTCGCTAAATAATTAAGCCCACTTAAAAAAAAAACTGGCTGAAAAAGAAAATATATAATTGCTGCGAGAAGTGTCAACTCTCTTATATACACGAATCTCTCTCTCAGCATCAGCCATTGATTTGTCGAGTCTCGCGCGACGACATTCCACGACGACGACGACGACGTCTTACCTCACAAGGAAAGCATCATTTGCATTTCGAAAGCGCGTTTTTGCGCTACACGCTTTCCTTTAAAAGGCCATTTTTCCGCGTCGCCGCCGCCGCCGCAGCCGTCGACTGATTGATTAATTGGCCGATCGTTATACCCTCCTCTAATGAAGCTTTTTTTTTCCTTGCGCAATTCGGTTCAGGCACGATTCAACGACCTCCTCTCTCTCTCGCTCGGGTAAACAATTAAGCGGAAAAAATTTTCATCTCGATTCCGAGAAATTGCTTCTGGGAATGATCATTAGCGCGTTTCAGTCAAAGCTCTATATAATCTTTCATAGCAGAGTGATTGACCGCACATAAACACGGCAAAAAAGAAAGTATATAGATCCAAAAGATGTCAACCGTATACAATCAATTGCTCCGGACGATTAATCACGGCTGCCTCGATCGATTATCAATCAACTCTCGCGACTCTCCTCATAGAAATTAAACTCCACAACGAGACAAAAAAAAGCCGAAATCACGTTAACCCTCCCGCAGACACGTGTACAAAGCTCTACTTGCAAAAAAAGTCAACGCTGCAAACACACACATCCCTTTGGAAAATTCCCTCCAGCTATTTTTACCTTTCCGCCCACGTCCTCGAGGGGGTCGCAAGACTCGTTCGTCGCTCGTCTCGACCCTTTTTTCTCTCCGCCCCCGCTTTTTATCGAGCTCGGACGATCGAGTAGACTATAGCACTGCGAGGCTAATGCGCCGCGGCAAATAAGCAGTTAACCTCAATTAGGCGGCCGCCGTCGCTCTCGCAAACACGAGGCGGCTGTAGCTTTTTCGCGCTGTGTGTTATCTGCGCTCTTGGCCTAGCTCGAGTCTCTCTGATGTACAAGCTGGATTGATGTTCTCTATATACGTCTGTGTGTGCGTGTGTACGTGTATATGGACTCGTGCAGCTGAGGTTTGCGGCGTAGGAAATATGCTTCGAGTTAGTTGGACGGCTCTCTCGTTGTAAATATGCGCCGCGTTGCATGCGCGCGCTCTAATCGTGATTAGACTATTATTCTTCTTTTGGATTCTTTTTTTTTCCTTCTCTCGCTCTGCAATGTGTGTGTTTCCTATTCGGGTTAATTAATGTAGTCTGCGGTACTGATGTATACCGTCGCAATTTATTTTATAGATGCTCAGCAAGGTACGGATTACTGTATTAAATTTATCGAAAAAGCTCGTATCAAGTACATAGTCTAGTGTAGAGAGAACGTTAATATTGATCAATGAGCGCATAGCTCATTTTGGGTCATGCCCTTTACGTGAATAATTCACGTGCCGAGTGTTCTGTGAAACCAGTGCTCGAATTGATTGCTTCGGCTAAAGCTCGAATAAATATTTCAGCTAATGCACTCGGCGCGCGCTATTTACACTGATAAAAGCGCAAACATTATAAACGCAGGTTCGCTAATTTACGTATACGTTACATACAAAGGAAAGAAAAAAACAATAACAAAATATTCTCTCGGCCATTATTAAATTAAACACACGATCGATAAATTTTCAGTACTCGCCGCACTTGCAAATGGTATTACATTAAGTAAAGGCACTTAAGCCGACATGGTGTCTTTTTTTCTCTCTCTTTACCTTTCCGCGTCGCCTTTGTCCCCGTTCGAGCGCGAGCTTTTACACGGACGGCAAACAATGCCGGCGCGCGCTAAATAATAAATCAATAACACCGCGACTAATAACTGCAGCACGAAAGTAAGAGAGAGACCTGCGAGTTCTCTGAATTTTCTTCCATTAAGAATCGCCGCACTAATATTATTTGCCTTCCCGACTTTTGACTTGTCTCATAATACAAATAATTTTACTCTCTATAGCTTCGCCGTCGATAAATTAACGTGTCCGCGCGAGTATTTTTCCAGAGAAAGAAGCATTTGTAACGTCCACTTTTTCCACCGCACTGTGGAGTGTAGCGAGAAAACAGCTCGAGCCATTAATTTACTAAAGATCGCTTACTCTTAGAACTAATGCCGCGCGGAGCTACACACATACACACTTTACAAGCTGCAGCGGTCTTTGAGAGAGTAGAACACTTTTTTCTCATTGTTTTGCACGGCGCAGAGCTCTCGTTTTCCACTCGTGTAGTTCTTTTCCGCACCGCGCGTGATTCTCGTCCGCTTCTACCGTCTCTC
Organism: Cecidostiba fungosa; assembly: GCA_900474305.1. Lineage (NCBI taxonomy): Eukaryota > Metazoa > Arthropoda > Insecta > Hymenoptera > Pteromalidae > Cecidostiba > Cecidostiba fungosa. The sequence goes on along the minus strand of UCOJ01000176.1, from coordinate 100,206 downwards.
TCTCTCTCTAATTTATCTCGGTCTTTCGCTGTGCCTCGACCTTCCGGTGATGTCCACTCTCTGTCTGTGTATATTATGCACACATGCGCGACGTCTCGTTTTGAGGTAATTTACTAATTTTATACGCGGGTGAGGAGAGGACAGAGATGATTTGACTTGCAAATTCCGGGACACCGCTTTCTGAATAATTGTGACTTTGGCTTATTTGGCTAGGTATCGCTAATATCGCGCGGTTTTTCTTTTTCGCTCGTTTTATGGAAATTTCTGTCTGTCTCTGTGTGTGTATACCTGTATATACTGTGTATGCAAAGCACTCGAGAGCTGAGCGAGTAATTATATATACGCGTATATACGCGAAAGCTATAATGTTTGCAGCTTATGTACATTCGCGTGTTATATTGACGAAGAGGCGGATATTCCATATTTTCGATTGGTGTAATCGGTTTTGAAAGGTCAAAGTAGAGCCGAGCATCAGCGTTATATATATAACCCGATATGTATATCGACTGGAGCTGCAGTTGATTTTACAAACGCGAAAAAGGGCTTTCAATTAATCCTTTTTAAAGCTCGCTATTCGAAGCTCAAACTCAATTTTGACGTGTGCTCAGCAGCAGCAGCCGAATGTTTTATCGCCACTTGACTCGACGTGTGTATAATACCGATATAAAATACTCTCATGCAGTATACCCCCGAGCTTTTATTTTAATACGTTTATACACGTTCTCGACTGATCAATAAAACGCCGATAGCAGTGTGCTGCACGTTCGTGCAGTGTAATTTGTCTGGCATCTGTTGTTCTCTCTCGAAAATTCGAAACTTCGCTCTCGTTATTATACATCTTCTGTGAATAGGATCGGAGGAGAGAAAATATAGACTTTTTAGCCCCATTCAGCAATCATGGACGATCACGCCAGACTCCCGCTGATAATTGCCGCCTAATGGCAGCCTTCCTCTTTCGCTGCCTACACACACTCGAATTCGTGAGAGAGAAATTCAGAAGAAGAAGAAGAAGAAGAAGAGATTCGCGCGGTTTTATCGGGTTACATCGAGCGGTGTGCGTCTGCAGTGTGTAATAACGCCGCAATGACAAGAGTATTTTCCTGCGAATCGTGAGAGCGTGATTCTGAGCTTTTTTTCTCCCTTTTTATTATCATCCCAAGTAGGTGGATTTAATAGGCCGTCATTAGAGTGTGGGCTGATGCTGCACCACAAGTTTCGCTGTAACGAGCGAAACTATCATCACCCACTTGAGCGACGACATGCACTAAATTGTAAAAAGAGGGGTACACGAGAATAACAAATATACAGAACGAGAGCCTTCCGTTGTTTTTTTCTTTGCTTCTTTCTCAAAGGCGCGCACGCAAATGAATAGCGTCTACAGCACAGCAACGTCGCATGCGGTATAGTGTATACAGAGACTCAGGTCTCGTCTCGGCATCAAGGTATCCATTTGGTTGTGGCTCTCGGTCTAGCCGGTCATTACGTAAATAGCGAGCGTCGAATTAAGACAATAACGACCGACTCGCCGCTGCTGCTTTCTGTCTGCAGCGTTTTCTTTTATCCCCCGCACGCTCGACTTCTTTTTTCCTCGTCGAAGAAGAAGAAGCGGGAGAGAGAGACAGAGAGCCGGTCATTGCGTCATTTCGGGATTGCGTAATTGCCGGTTATAAAGCGGATTCTTGTCGTGCGGTCTGGTGTATATGTATATAAGTGCAACGATTTGTATTTTTCTTTCTTCGAGCTTGATTGCTGATATTCATGGAAGCTGTTTAGCCTGGTTTTGTGGAGAAACTATTATTTTTTCTCTCGATTCGAAGTAGTTTTACCCCATCGATTCCGAAAACAATTCCAAACAAGATAATACAGATCTATACCCCAATCGTCACGCTCGACCGTTTCAATTATACTCTCTCGCGCACGTATGTGTGTCCCTAACTTATCGACTATATACCTTCGTGCGTCTATCTCCTCGTAAATCGTTATCTCGCGCGTAATTCTCGCTCGCGCAAGCTCTACTACCTTCTCTCTCTCTCCCTCCGAAATAAGCTCGGGGAATTGGCCCCGACGGGGGAGAGATTTCAATCCTCTCGTTACGCCTCGTTTCTTCTCGATGCGCAACACAGAGAGAGAGAGAGAGAATTACCGTCCGGGTATTAATGGAATCACTTGTGTACTGCTGCGTCGCGACGTATTATTTCGTGTGTATGGCGAATCGCCGACGCTTTAAGCCGAGGGACGATTTAGTTTGCACTTTGTGAGAAAGCTGTGGCAACTTTGCCAGAGAGCGAGAGAGAATCATGGAGAGGTTTGGAATAATTGGAGAGAGAGAGAGAGCAAGAGGGTTGATGCTGTACTACAGGATGATGGGTTCTGCCGAGGGTTGAGCTGCTATAAGGTTTCTATTTGGGAGAGCTTGCGACTGTGGAGCGAAAACACCGGCGCATGATTGCTCTTGAGCTATTTGTATAATGCGTTTGTGCGATTTGTATTTTAACTGTCTGATCCATCCCGGTAGTTTCTACTTACACTGAGAAAAAAGGAATCCGTCACCCCGACGGTGTATGTAGGCATGTTGTGGGATCATCCGTAGTAGCGTCAAGCCATATATAATAATGTAAGCGTACAAGAAAACAGTTTTGGACTGGCATTTCCTCCGTCTGCCAATAACTGCCTCTTTAAAAATGAGTGTTGTATATTATTAAAGTTGCTACTGCTTGCAGTTTCTATAACTTTTTACAACTTTGGCGGTATCGTGACTTGACAAATGTCGCGCTCACGCGCACAGTGCAAACTACTCGACTGCGCAAAAAGCCGGCTTTCACCATTAGAAAGTCCAGCTACAAAACGCACTATACATTACGGTCATTACGCTCGCGATTGCGACAGAAAAAAAATTCCCGTTCCCATGCGATGCCGAGAGATCGATTCCCTCAAATCTGCGCACGGCAGCAGCTGTCGCTCGTATTATAGAGTGACGCAATGTTGTATATGCACGTCGTGTCTCTCTCTCTCATGTGTGTGTCTTCGTCGTTGTCGGTGAATTATTCGCGAGAGTATGAGAGGAGACGAGACGCATCTAACGCAACGCACGTAGGACGTGCCACGCGTGAACAGCTCGACACACGTCGTCTCGTCGGTTTGAATTTCCTCTATATGCCGTTCAACTCTCTGAGAAGGGAGGTATGTATATTCTGGTATTGATTTTAAGCGATACACTCCGACCGCGATTGTGATGATGTCTATTATAAATTACAATATTATATCTACGAATAATAGAAAAAATCACATGCAAATGTCTATATCTCGTCTCACAGTTTTCATCACCCTCAAACCCTGTCTCTCACACACACATTAGCGCCTGCCCGTAGCGTGTTTGAAGTGCGAAGTGAAGCGAAGAGAGAAAAGAGTGCTGCTTTGCAGCAGCAGCAGCAGCAGCGACGGAAAACAGTTGAGTGACGTGCAAGAAGCGCGTCGCGACGTCGCGGCGCCTACTCTCGTCATTCACTCTCAGCTTTGCCTTTTACGCGACTGCGAAAAAGAGAGACGCCGGGAATCTTCTCTCTATATACACGTACACATATATAACAGCGATGGATTTCACGCGGAGAATGCAGCAGCAGCAGCGAAGAGGAGAGAGGATGGATCGCAAGAGAGGAGATAGAAATCAATTTCGCGAGAGGAGGTTTTGCTGCTCCGATGTTTTGTACGCGATTTCTATTTTAGAGGCGCACGCGGATACCGTGGATGCTTCGCTCTCGAGATTTTCCTTTTGCCGATGCTGCGCGCGGGGAAATAGCTCTCGGTTTTATAGATATACACGATGTGCTGAGCTGCGCGAGCTTTATGCATTCCGTTATTGTGACTTTATTTCGAGCAATATCGAGCAATCGTTTGATTTTATATGCCGATTATTATTTATGATTAATTAATCGGCAACCGAGAGCCTCGCAAATTGAAAAGTTATTGCATGTATATACACTGTGTGTCGTACACCGGTCGAACCAGCCAACCGTCATAGCGACAAAACGAGTCTCTTCCTGTCTTGCATAAAAAACCCGACTCTCTCTCTCTCTCTCTCTCTGTATAATACGCAACTGCGCGACAAATAAAAAGCGCATAGCGGAAGAAGAAATAAATAACTAGTATAGTCCGCTCGCGCGCGCGCGCGCATTTTCTCCTTTCAGCGCGCGATAATATAACGACAATAATAAAACCGTTCGATATACACGTCGCGCGCGCACTTTTGTGCCTCTACTTTCTAATCGCGTTTCGCGCGCACTTTCACCGCGCATTATATCACTCTGCGCGTTGCACACAATCGATATTCCTCGATTTTACTACCCGCAGTGAGAAGAAAGGAGTATACTGTATATAGCTGTGTGTGTACAAGACACACTACTACTACTACTATATACGACTGCGTTCACGTGACTCGGCGGCGGTGACCGCAAATTGCTGCAAATTAGAGAGCTCGCGGGACCAGCTCTTTCCTCGTTATGTACTCGTGCAGAAAGGATCAGTACTTCTCTCTGTCTTTCTCTCTTTGGCGCTCGTAAATATCGCCGGGGATAATAAATCTCGGCCGCGATTTCTCACCTTTGAGTATAGTGCTCTCTCTCTCCTTTGTAGCAGTCAAACGTTTTCGAAACCGAGGGATTATATAATTTTTGCGCTCTCTGCATCAAAGCACTCAGATTGTGTTACGCGCTTTTTATCTGGCTCTCTCTGGACGGATTATTATTATACACACTACTGCTCTCTCGGATTGAGATATCGAGCAGCGGATTTACATTAAAAATTTAATGCGCTCACTATATCGGGCTAATTTCGAGCGGCTGAGTTATTGCGCGGAATAATTTCGTTTGAATGCACACATATGATTTGCACACCGCGCACATTCTCGAAAGGGAGTTTTGCAACCGAGTGTCGGATCAAGATGTCAAAGTGGATTGTATAAATACACCTAAAACTCTCGTGTAAACGTCAAAACAGGTCATTAAAATTGTCAAAAGCTCTCCTCTCTGTAGTCGCAAGTCGATTTCGCACTTTCTCGCGAAAGCTCGAAAGGCGAGAGAAGTAACAAGCGGAAGCGGAAGAAGAAGAAGAAGAAAGCCTCACACGTATATATAGAGAGAGAGAGAGAGAACGCGACGTCGTCGACTAAAGCTGCGTTTCACCCCGAGGCAAAAACGTCTGCGGTGGTGGTGGCGACCTTTCCTAAATATAATTCATCGCGTGCAGGCGCCCGTTGCACGCGACGACTCGCGCGTTATCTCGTTTCGTACTTACTTACTTCCTTCCTTCTTCTTCGCCGCCGCTGCTCCTGCTTTTCCTTACCCCTTTGCCATCATGTGTGTGTGTGTGTGTGTACTCGGGTTTATCACCGACGCGCGGAGGCGATAAATTCGCTTTTCTCTATGCTTTATTGCCTGTTGTTACGATGATTTGTTTGCCGGCGAATGGCTTTTTTTTTCCTTCCTCAATGCGGAGGTGGGTTATCTGCTAATGGCTCTCGGCGTATCTTTATAAATTAGGGTTATTATTGTCGAGATCGGGCTGCAAGATTATTTCCTATTTAATACACACACGCTTTGTCTCTGAAAAAAGAGAGCTTTCTTATATATTCATCCGCTCGATAGCTGCAAACCGCCCTTGTTTCAATAAAACGTCATCCGCTCGCCATTTGTCGAGGTATACTCTCTCGCATCAACCAGCTCTCGTGTGTTTGCTCAAAACTGCGAGGGTGTCTAAATCCGACTTTATGGCTCTACTCCGTCCGTTTTAACGCACACACTATATACGGAAAGTCAAACACGACTGCGCGCACTCCCCTGCGTCTAATGGCATCAATCGCGATCCATTTTTTCCTTTTTCATCCCTTTGTTTTTAGGGGTGTCGATCCCTTTTTTTCCAGCCAACACACACACACGTCGCCGCGAATTTATGCGAAACTCCACCGAGAGATAAGACGACGTCGGTGAGTCAGAATTTATTCATTCGATTTCTCATTTCTATCGGAAACTTTTAGAGAGCGCAGCCGTTTGACAAACTGCCGAGAAATCTCATATCCCTGACTTACAACCTTAACCTCGGCGTAATCCCCACAGCAGCACAGCCTTTTTATTGCCGTCTGGCCAGCGCGCGACTTTCTCTCTTTCGTTTCTTCTTCTTCTCTTCTATTCTCCGCGAAAACGGAGAGATAGAGAGAAATACGAAGCAGCAGCAGCAGCAGCAGTTGAGAATTCCAGCTTTATTTATGGAATCGCGCGCACAGCTGTGCAGCGATTCAGCCGCAGCCGCCGGCAGAAATGGGCCGATCGTATACTGAGAGACGGCCAAACGAGAGTGGAGATAGAGCGACGAGACGATGGGGAAGTGATGAACAGACGGCCAAGAGAAATGGCTGGACGCCGGAACAATGAGGAGAAATGGTAGTGCAGCCACTTTTTTTCGCTTTTCTACGGGGTTATTTATTTCCACGTGCTTCTTCTTCTTCTTCTTTTCCACTGATTTCGTTTCGAGACTTGTTATGTTATTATATCAGTACGAATCTGATTAATCAAAGCGGCTTTTGTCGTCCCAAAGCGACCACGGCGGCGAAACAGATTTCAACGAGAGTTTCTCCGCTTGTCCCCGCAAATACAATTCGCCGTCTCTCGATCCCCTAATAATTCACGACAATCAAGCCCCAGAGCTGAACTGGCTTCTTCAATTCATAACACTGGCTGAGAGAGAGAGAGAAAGCTTCGAAAGCCCCTCGAGATACAAAGTAACTCCCGCGGCAGTCGACATTGATTTCGTGGAAAATTCAGCCCATCCTGTCCTCCGGGCCTTTTAATAAAAAATTCAGCGGTTCAGAGAGTGAGAGAGAAAGACGAAGGTCGCATAACCCCGGGACATTATACCGCGCCGAGCTTGCATTATCCACGAGATAAAGCAGCTACCGTCAAGCCCCGTAACTTCCTTCGACGTCTTCATTTTCGCTTTTTTTTTTTTGCTTCTTCGGATGGTGTATATATACACTCACTTATCGGGGCGTTAATTTATGGGGGACGAGGCTTATCTGCATTATCTGCTGCTGCCGCGAGTTTGATTGATACGAAGCGGTAAACAATTTTTTTCTTTCTCATACGCGATCGATCGAGTATCTCGGGTGTGTTGTTTGAGTTGCCCGGAGTTTTTCGAGGCGTATGAGATTTCCACTCGGGGGAGAATGATTTAAGTGAATTATCGCGTTCGTCACTGTCTGCAAAGACCGAGAGAAAGAGAGGCAAAGACAAATATGGAGAGGGAAGTTTCGGACCGTTATGGGCTTCTGATCTTTCTTTAACTTGGAGAGTCAACACGGTTTTATGGATATTACTTTTCCGAGAAATCAAAGATTTGGTACAATAATAATATTAGACATTTGTTTCTACAAAACTTTTCTCGCTAGCCGTTATTATTCAGTAGATACATATATATTCGATAAAAGTGTAATCTCGGGTAGAAAAGGAGACACATTACGACAGCGGAAAATTAATTTTCCCCCTAGAGAAGAAGAAAAAAAATAATATCGCTTATGTCCCAGTCGGCAAGCTATAGCATCAGGAAAAAAAGAAGAACCGGCAGGCGCAAAAAAGAAAAAAAGAAGGAAAACACCCTCGTAACGGCACGTAGCATCGCCAAATTGAGTTATCCTCGGGTATCACGAAACATCGCCGCGTGTGTATAACCCACACCCACATATATATACACACAGCCAGATCCACAGGAGAAAATAAGAACATCATCGGCCGCGATAGCGTAGATCCTTATTTATAGCACTGCCTTACATAAATTAACCCAGCTGTGTGCGGGGGAGTATAGCATTAAAATCCGACGTTTCATTATCGCAGCTGATAATTACGTTCAAAGCTTCAACGCGCTCGCTCGCAAGATCCTTATAATATTCTTTATCCGCGCGCGCACTCGCCCCCTAAAGGTTATTAGTTTAGGGAGCTTCGTGCGGAAAAGGGCGAGTCTGGGGGGGTAATCGATATAAACAACGACGACGACGAGGGGCCAACTTCCTTTCCCTCGTTTCTCTTCTCTTCTCTTCTTTTTTTCCGTCGTGTTCACGACGACCGCGATCCTTTTGTTTTTGTTGCGGCGCGAGCGTTTCTTATCTGCGCTGATGTCCTTGTCGTCCGTAGGGTTTTCGGGAGGGTCCAACACACACACATACATGAGGTGCTTTTGTCCCTTTTTTGTCCTCGTCGTCGTCGTACGGAGGCAATTTGGGAGTCGCGATTAATGGCGGTTGTAGTGGCTACTCCCGAATGGCCGGATAATAAAGATTGCCGCTCTTTTTATGACGGGGGATGGTAATTAGTTTACGGGAGAGATGATAAGGCGTTTTGAAATAAATTTTCTTCTTTTTCCACGGTAAATACGTATAGAGAGAGAGAGTATCGAGTGCGGTACAAAAACATCTTCCACTCGTAAAACCGCCCTCTGTGCTGTAATAAACGAGCGCAACAACTAGCTCTCTCTCTCAGGGAAGCTTTAATGATTAAATGCTCACGTTCGCGGACGATGAAATTGCACCTTTATTTCGTCTCCCTCCTCTCGATTTTCCCGATGAAAAGAAGCTGCTGCTGCTGTGGCGACTCCCCATCAGAGCTGGCCTCTTAGCCTTTGTTTTTTTTTATCTGCGGCGTGGACGATAAAGCTCGGGGATTTTTTCCCTTCGCTCGACGCTTGTTAGTTTTCTCTCTTCCCGGCCGCTAATTTCAGAAACAATAAATGCCGCTTCGCTCTTCGGGACAATGAGGTGTGCCACGAGAGAGCGGGTTTTCGCTTCGTAAATTGCTTTTCTTTTTTCTTCTTCTTATATATAGCTACCCCCTCGTCTTCCTTCCTCCTTATACTTTCTGCTTGTGCCTTATTTAATGCGAATTTATTTTATTCTTTCTTCTCCTCGTCCGCGATCGCTTGTTTATGGGCGGAAAATGTTGATTCTGAAATTAAGCTCGTTGAAACTTTTCCCGGGGAGAGATTAATATTTGTGTAACGATCGGACGGCTGGTGCTGGAGGAGGGGAAGAAAAAAATGACGAGAAGAATAAGGGAGCGAAGAATAATTACCGGCTGTCACGTTCGCTACGTACGCCAAGGTTTTTAATTACGGATTTTATTACGGCCTTCTGGAGGGGGTGAGGCTTTTCTTTATTAAAGCTCAAATTGATTCGAGCGAAGCTGATGATGCGCTTTTTCCTTTGCGAAAAGGTCACGGATCTATGTGTATAGTATTTACAAACATACGAGCAAACGCGAATATTAAAATATCATTCTCGTGTGTTACAGTCCGAGCAGTACGGCGCTGGGTTCGCTGGATCAGCTCAAGGAGTACCTGACAACGGCAGGGACCTGCAAGTGTGGCCTCGACTGTCCGCTCAGGCCCGAACAGGTCTTCAACTTTGACCCCAAGGTAAGTGCTTCTCTCTTATATCTATATATGCACAGCTCATCCTGTGCTCTGTGTAAAGCCCATATAAACAGGCGTTTAATTGCCGAGATTGCTCTTCAATAGCCCTCTCTCTCTCTGTAACGAGAGACAGATTAACGATTAGGAGATAGAGAGAGAGAGAAAGCCCGCATACGGATGAGAACAGAGTCTACATCAAAAAGCAATTTGCACGCGCGGGGGGTGATATTACACGGCACCGGGGATCATCATCGTCGGGCGATTCACTCTATCCCGTATGTGTGCAGCCGATCCGATATAAGGCTTGTTTGTACACGTGCGATTCACGCGCGCGCGCGCAAGATGATGCGCCGTGAAGTGTCGGATTATTCGCGAAAGAGCCAGGGGTGCAGGAGAGAATATGCTGTTGGCTGTTGCTGCTGGTGGTGACGTTGGATACGGATCGTTGATGCTTTAATGGAGTTTAGTAGCCTTCTGCGATAGTAAAGTGTATACAGAGACGGGGGTGAAGTGTGTGCTGATCGGACGCTCGATGGGGTTCCGGCTTTTGACGTCAGAGGGCAGCAGCTATTACATTATGATGTTGTGAAACTTTATATATTTTTTTTCTTATTTTTTTTTTGTTCGTCCCAACTAGTTTGATAAATCAGTTTGTTCAGGAGTCCTATATCACAGGCTAACTACGCTTCATGAATATTAATATGCCCAATCTGGAGTATCGAGTTGCGTCAACCCTCCGAGCAAGCAAATGAAAAAAAGCATCCGCTCAGAAAACGGTTTATGAATACCTAAACGCTGCACTCGAGCCTCTGTTATACAGGGGTGCATATCCCACACCCTCCGAACAACAATTTTTATATAAACCTCTATATAATCAGCCGCGCGTATACATCCCCAAAACCGCGTTCTTCATCCTCGCAAACACAACCCCTCGCGAAATAATCCCATCAAAATTCACGAAAACCCAAATTCAATCGCGCGGCAAATAACTTATCCCTTATACTCTCTACTCACCGTCGAATCCTCTCGGATTAGGTCCATTAAAGCGTTAAATCCGCAATAAAGCGCACACGCGGAGAGAGAGAAAATATACACAGCAAAGCGCGTCCTCTCTCTTGTATAAAAAGCTACTCGGAATTATTATGCGATTCCGGAAAATGAAAAAGCTAGCGTCGACTTGTGGACGGAGGATTTGCGATGAGAATAATGAAGAGCATTCGTCAGAGCGACGTTATGTACGTGGAGAGAGGTTAAACTTGAGGGGGCGCGCGACGCTCTGACGCGCCGCGAATTATTATTCCGAGCCGCGCGTGTACTTACATGAGGGAAAATGTCACGGCGCGGAAGACAGAGTCGAGGGAGAGAGAATCGTGTGCATATTCGGGGGTAAATATTGTTATTCGAGTTGACGAAAATGTTTGTTAGTAGCACGCGTATACACACAGGTCGATCCGCGTTTTGGATAAACAGTAGTAAAAGAATTCTCTTCAGCCAGTTATATTCTCTCTCTCTCTCTCTAGACACCAGCACAAAAGCTGCGTTGACTGCAATCAGAGAAAAAGCGACGAAAAACAAGCGCTTTGCGCATAGCGGCCGGAATAAAATAAAGCGACGAGACACGCTGCATTGTGCAAAACGCCAACACACACATGCGTGTATGTGTGCATATACGCAGAGGACGTCGCGCCATATTCCAAAAGAGAGAGAAGATGGGGCGCCGGGACAAAAGCGCGCAATTATTTCAGCACCTGCCTTCGGGCTGCTGGCGGCGCGGCAGCGGTGGCGTAGTCGCTCTGCAATTAAATTTATCGCGATATACGCTCTCGGGCCGAAAATTTCGAGGAAATAAAGCGTGCTAACGAGCTTCCTGGGGATGTACCGCGTTTCTGCTGCCGCGACGTGTATATGTATGTATGTATAGGGGAGGACAAAAAATTATACGCTAACTGTGCGCGCGAGCGCCCGTTATTATTTCGCGTTTGTCTTTGGCAGCGTTTTTGGTTAATTTCGAGTTCAGCGATGTCGAGGAATTTTCGGTGACGAGAACGCGCGCGCGCCGTTAATTGAGAAAATCGTTATCGCCTATGTGCAGCGATGAATAATTCGCGATACCGCAGCTGTTTGTTTATTAACGCGCGCCACTTGAGACTTTGGATTTTAATAACTGAACTATATATAACGAACTTTTTAATGACAATCATCGTGTTATATGCGTGCGCGGATGATGTAATTGTATCTTCGTTCCCCTTTTTCCCGCGATGTAAATTAATATTGTTTCTTCACACCCATGAAGAGGAGTGTATATAAGTAGTACACCTCAGGATAAATGTTTATTATTTGATTTTCAATTATGATTAATGCATAAAGCGTGTGCAACGAGTTCCCCGAAGATCGCAATTACTCCGGATTAAACACGAAGCGAGAATCAAGGTTGCGAGCGCTTATAATCCTTCAATCTATACTGAAATTACAAAAAGAAAAAATATTCGACCTTCGCGAACTCGGTAGTCACCTCATTAAACCCCACAATATTGACAGAGTAGCCCCTCCAGATCCATTAATTAAACCTTATCGCAAGCCCCGTGTCGATTCTTCTCGCATAATTGAAAAGAAAAAAAAATCGAAAGGAGATTAATCCGCTACCTACTTTTTCTCACCCTCGTAAACACAATCAACGCCGCCGTGAAAAGGTACGCGCGCGATATCTCTCGCCTCGAGCTAAAAGAAAGATAAAAGTCTCTCGGCGTAATTAAACTTTTTTATACGCCGAGTTCGAATTGGGCGCGAATTTTCTCGGCCGGATGCTCGCCGCATAAATTTCGGCCCGTCGGAAATGAACTCGTCGCTCTGCTGCGTGTAACACCGAATATCCTTGATGCGTTTGTTTCCTTGATCTTGATGCTCGGTGTATTATGTGCGTTGTTTCTATTGCCGCTGCTCGAGACGATGTTACATATACGACGTGTAGTTTTCTCATCCTTGAAACGAGTTTGCGCGAAGCAGCTTTTCGTTTATATATTTATAATAAGGACGTCATATTCTCGAGTTATTCTGAATAATTACACAGTTTTTAACTCTCATTACCGCGTGGCAATTAGAGACTTTCGAAGACACCGTAATTATATTCAAAACAGTAGACGACGATCGGCCACTCGTATATTTTCCACTCGATAAACCCTCTTAACGCGGCCTCTTTAAACATTTTACTACCGAAAACTCGGCTACACCCCGAAGAAGACAATGCGGTCGTGCAAAAAAAGGGGCATAAATAAAGCCGACGCGCGGCCGGGCCCGCAATCAATCCAATCCCATCTTGCATTATTATTTTCGCAGGTGCGCTCGCGCGCACGCGGCTGACTCTCCTATCTCCATCTGTACGTCTCCATCTCTCTTTCTCTGCACACGTTTCGTTTCGTCTTCTCTCGTCGGGAGGAATAAGATCGACGGCGTGGATAGTTACGCCCTGTGATTAATGACGGCTTTCACTGGCGTGACGTACGCGTATTATGTATAGCTAATTAGACCGGCAAGTCCGAATTCGCCAACTGAGTTTTTAACGACTTTTTACGCCGCTCCCACGACCGACTGTCTGTTTGCGGGGGGATTATTAATTAAGATATCGAGGGGATTCTTCTATTGTTCTTCTGATGCTTTCACTGCTGCGGATTCTTCATCGCGTGCTTTTGTTTCGAGATTTTTTTTCCTTGACATTGCAATTAAGTCGTTACGCTTTTAGTATACGCAGAAAAGAGAGCAAGACATAGTTACCTATATCATTCGCTACGAGACAGTATTATGTACGAAAGTATTTTCTTCACGTCCAGAGCGTCGGACGAGAGCGACACCCCATCGGAATAAGGGACAGCCTCTCGCCGCGTATCCCGGGCGAATTTAAAATCGCGCACAAACTCCCAGGCGGCTCAACCGAGCGGCAAAGTCCGCTCTCGAAAAGAAGCAGACGCTTTAGAGGCAGAAAAAGGCGTGGGCCGCGCTTCCTTCTGCTGTGTATACTGTGCGAATGAATGATACGCGTTGAGGCCGCCGCCAACGCCGCCGGCGCGGCGATTACCATAATAATCCTCGTTCCTCGTCGCTTCTGCTGGTATTCAAGAGAGCGAATAAGTGTACGCGCACGTAGAGAGAGAGAAACGCAAGGGGAGACCCTTTTCTCTCTATCCCCGTCGGGGCGAGACCCTGATTTGCGAAGCGACGAGAAAGGGATTTTCCGCTTTTTTTATTGTTTCTTGCTCACGCGATTTATGCCGGAGACCCAGAAAAGATTTGCTCGGTTGTTTGGAAAAGCCATTTTTTCGTCTCGATTGTGATGTTTCCTTTTTTTTGGCGAGGTTTTGGTAGGGATACGTGAGTAAAATTGTGTGAGGTTGAAATAGTGATGTCAACTGTTTATATATTACACTCAGAGACATAGTATAGTAAACTTCACTTTCGTGTTTGGGAATGTTTTCCCAACTTTTTGGTAATCCCGTCACAAACTGTACCTTTTCCGTTGACAAGAGCGATGAAACCGATGCAACACAACAAGGAAATCATTTTTGCGTTACTGAAGCCACGCGAGTTAAGCTTTAAGCATTTATACCAGAGCGCAGTAAAAACTGTCGTACGGTTTGATTAAAAATTTAACGATCATGAGTTAACGATCTCAAAGTAAAAGTGACGATTAAAGACTGAAATAGAAAAGTTGCAAGGCCGCCCAATAAAAAAACACTTTGAAGAATGTGGTATAATTTTTCTGATCCTTTTCTTTTGGACCCTGGAACCAAATTAAAACCGAGATACAATATGATGAGAAAACATTGAAATTGGAAAGTAGCAAAGCCAATCGATAAAAAATACAGCGACTGAGATATCGTTCTTTCTTTGCTCCTTTTTTTGCAACGTTGTCAGAAGGGTACACGAGAAGGTCGAGGGTCGAGCTAATAAACGTATAATTCGGGAGCGGAATCGTAAAAGTCGATGGCTGCTGCTTATTAGATGCGGGCGGAGAGAGAGAAAACTGCTCGTCGTATCTGGGGAATTCATGCTGATGTGACTTTTAGTCGAGGATTTCCGAGGGAGGACTCCGGAGATAAGATTTCGAATATGTTTTATGACAAATTGTGCTCGGGCGATATAATCCGATGGAAATGGATTCTCAGGGTGTGCAAAAAGCGCGCTTTAAATAAATCGATAACTCCTTGAAAAAGCGGAGGATAATTAACGCTCGAAGTCGTAAAGAGCCGTTCAAACGAAAGTCGTAAAGCTCGATGTCCCGAAAAAAAGCGCGCACCCTCGATTCTACGGTAAAACAGCGAGATAGCAAATACACGCGACGAGTAAATCTGTCGACGCGATCGCTGCTGCAAAAAGCCGCACGTGCTACGCCGATAATGGCGAGAGCACTCGCTAAGGCACGCTAATGAACTGAAATAACTCCATAAACTAATGTTCGTGGCGCGCCACTGACTTTCGAAGCTTATACCGAAAACCGACGGGTTCGCCTCTGCGTGTTATTGACGTTTGGAGGGACGTTTTTGATGGGTGTAAAGTTTGACAAGGACGATGAGTGTCAGCAAAGTCTGAGGATATTACAAAGATAATCATCTTGAGCTATTTTCGTGCAATACATTGAAATGTAATTGAAGATACAGGCATTAACAAACTTAGGTAGTTATTACTCTACAGGTTAGGTAATTTGGAAATAATAAAAATCCGTTCTTCCGTGATTACTCGTAAACATTATACACATGACAGTGCAATGTGCATATACGTGGTAAATATTTTTATCATGAAATATGTATACTACAAAACATTCGACCATATAACTTTTATGAAAGATAAATGTCAAACAAACAAAATTTTGAGATTATGTGATTTTTCTATACAAAAAGACAATTTTTCTGCAAAATAATACTCAATTACAACTACAATTTCCATATTGTTACATTTTTACTTTACCGGTTAGCGAACCTGTATTACATCATACTCTTCGTATGGTGGTATATAATCGTGATAAAATCTCAGAGTTTCATCTATCCAAGGATAATAATTGCTAACTTTCATAAACAAGTTGGGTTCTACGTCAAGCAAGCAATTATCTTCAGCTCCAGAAATTACGCCAATTTGATAATTATTCAGCAGCAATGGCCCACCGGAATCACCCTAGAAGTACAAACGTGCACTCTTTTAACATCCATAATAGTTAAAAAAATGTTATTGAATAAATCAAAATTACGCTGCAAACGCTTCTCCTGGTATCCTTAGTTGACCCGCAGATATGAGTGTTTTCCTGAACGTAAGGGTAATGAACTTTACATCCAATATATTGCATCAAGCGTATCTGAGTCCATCGCAGTCTTTGCGGCATGACGTCACCTGTTTTTGGCTCTGGCTATCATATTTTATCCAGTTAAGATAGTTACAAATTAGAGTAAGATAAAACAAATATTAATAGAAGATAATCTACGTTTATGAATCCCCATCCAACAATTGTGGCCATTCCTTCATTGATACCGTAATCTCGTGGCACTATTTCCAGTTTTACTGGACTTATGCTAGGAGTCCATTCCAGGGTTTCGCGAAGTTTCAGAAGTCCAATATCGTTTTCAACGCGAGCGAGGGCCTGCAAAGAATTGTTTCATGGAATTATGACACAGAAGTGGCTCTAAATAAGATCAAATGACTTACGTTGTTTTCGGTTTTTGGTATATACTGGTAGTTTGGATGTGGGATCAACGTCTCTACATCGAGCAGTTTACCTTGTGATGATGCACGACCATATAGGTAAACGGTTCCAGCCAAAAGCTTTAGTGCGCCTCGGTCGCTGAAATATAAACAAAGTCGTCAAGCACGAGTGGGAGTGCAGTTTTTTTATAAATAAGATCAATCCGTACTATTGTATACAGTGAGCGGCTGTGAGGACCCAACGCTGATGGATGATGGTTCCACCACAAGATGTTGTCATTTCTTCCCCACCATACTTAAGAGCAACCATGAACGGGAACTGTCGAGGACCAGCCCATTGACCATTGATGATTCGGCGGCCGTCTTCACCTGTCAAATATTTAAAATTGCCATCACATGTTTGTTATATTCGCTTGAAAAATCAAATATTAGCGTTGTATAATCTCATTTGTTACCTTCGCTGTTGAGTTGATGATTAGTTGGTCCGTAAGAGTAGCCAGCGAATTCTAAAAGATATAAACAGTTGTTTTTTGAATATTGTGAACAATTTTAAAAGATTCAGTTATTACTTCTTGTGGAATAAAAACGAACCTTGGCCATTGATGAGAGTGACTGTGATGGAACTGAAACAGAGCAGTGTATAAATCATATTGGCTCTGCTAAAGGCATACAGGCGGTTTTTCGTTTATTTATACTGCCATTGCAAATCTTTTGATGTCGCATAACTCTTCAATTTGAAAATTTAACGATCTCGGCAGTAACAAAAGACGTTAATTTTATCAAAATTAAAACAACGTGACGATGATTGAAATTTCAAACGTAGAATATAATCTCAACTCAAGGACAATCGATAAAGCCATAAATAATCAACGACTGTATAAACGTAATCAATTCGTAACTAGCTACAGCTATATGCTTACTCTAGGTACTACCTTCATTCTTCGTAGTAGTTGCAAAATAAACAAAATCAAATCCATGCAAATGGAAATTTGCGCTGCCGATTATCTAATTTGCGTAAATTCGAGCTACACCCGTCCATTTCGATCCATTCCACTCCTCTAAGATACACATCACGATTCATCCTAATTTGTCAAACAAATTCAGCGCTTCTGCAAGAAATTCAGCGGAAGAAGAAGTGCCAACATACCCAAATCGAGCTTCCCCTCGACACCAGCAGCTGCTAAAATAAACACAATCAAAGGACAATTTTTGCCTCTGTTTCTCCTGAGAGCCGGAGATATAGCAAACATACTGGATAGGAACTCACGAGCGCAAAAACGGCATAGCTTCCAACACTCTCTCGTAGTCGTCGGTTTGCTCGAATTTCAGAGCTTTGGAAACTCGGTGCAAAAGTTGCTCAATGGGTTTAAAGAGATTGAAATGGTACCATAATCTTTTTCTCTCCCGACAAGATTGAAGTTTGCAACAGCTGATAGAGATCCTTCTACGAGAAGAGCAAAAATAGACGAAGAGAGAAAATGACAAACGCATGAGCGCGCGATAAGGGAGGAAGATAAATATAACGGAAGGCTAATAATGGAAAATTGACGAGTATTTTCATGTACAGTATTGGATTGTGATTTACAAGTAAATATTCATTTGAACATATTTGCAGCAAAAACTTTATGTCATTGTATACACGTTAAACGGTTACTTACAGTAACATTAAATAATTAAATAATTAGTTAGTTTTTAAATAACTGCTACTTTTTTTACATGGCTCGCCTTTACCTTACTGGTTAGCGAACCTGTATTACGCTCGGTGCTAAATATTCACCATAAGATCGCAGTTTATTATCTATCCAAGAATAATAAAAGCTAACTTTGGTAAATAAGTTGGGTTCATTGTTAAGCAGGCAGTTATCATTAGCCGTAGAGGTTACGCCTATTTGTATACCATCAAGTATCAATGGTCCTCCGGAGTCACCCTAGAAGTACAAAAACGCACTTTTTTAATATCCAATATTTAAAACAATTGTATCAAATCAAAAGTAATTACTTTGCAAACGCTTCTCATGGTATCCCTAGTTGATGCACAGATATGAGTTTCTACTTGAACGTAGGGAAAATGAAGTTTACATGCATAATTGAACATCAAGCGTAACTCAGTCCATCGCAGTCTTTGTGAAATTTGTTTTACCCCTATCTATCATATTTTATCCAGCAGTTTAGTTACATGCAAAACAAAATGGTTGCAATTTAGAATAAAATAATATAAATATATTATTATGAACAAATAGATGAAGACGATGTACCATATGGTATCCCCATCCCACGACTTGGCCCTTTAAAGTGTCAAAGTATTCGTGTGGCACCATGTCTAATGCTATAGAGCTTATTCTAGGGGTCCATTCCAGAGGATTACGGAGTCTTAGAAGTCCAATATCATTTTCAACGCGTTCGACGCCCTGTACCGAATTATCACATAGAATTATTTCACGGAAGTGAATCTAAATAAGATATCAAATGACTTACGTTGTTGTTTTCTGGTGGTATATAGAAATAGTTTGGGTGTGGAATAAAATCCTCCACGTCAATTAATGTGCCAGATGATGCACCAGGTCCAGTTACGAAAACGGTTCCAGCTAAAACTTTTAGCCCGCCCCGGTCGCTGAAACATAAACGTCGTCAGTTATGAGTAGGAAAGCAGTTTTTTTAATAATATAAAATCAAAAGAATCGTACAAGAATATACAGTGGGCAGCTGTTAGGACCCAGCGCTCATGTATTATGGTCCCTCCGCAAGTGAAAGGCTCTTCGACTCCGGCGCTATTTATTTTTATATCATATATGAGCGCAACCATAAATGGAAATTGTTTTTCGCGAGCATATTGACTGTGGATGATTCGACGGCCATCATCTTCATCTGTCAAATATATACAATTGCCATCGTATATGTTTATATGTTAAAGTTTTATATATCAAAATTTCAATATCTTTTACGTTACCTCCGGCGTTGGATTGATAATTAGTTGGTCCGTAAAAGTAACCATCAGCGTTTCCTACAAGATGAACAATTGATCTGTCAACCTTGCGAACAATTTCAAAAATCGATTCAGTTACTGTGTTTGTTGAGAAAAAACGTACCTTGACCATTTATGAGAGTGACTGCGATGGAACTGAAACAAAGTAGTGTATAAATCATATTGGCTCCGCTGAAAGAATTCAAGCTGTTTTTCATATATTTATACCATGACTCTTTAATTTGAAAATTTAACGAGCCCGGTAGTAGCAAAAGACGTTAATTTTATCGAAATTGAAACAACGTGACGATGATTGAAATTTCAAACGGAGAACACAATCACAACTCAAGGACAATTGATATAAAGACTTAAACAATCGACGCCGACTGTATAAACTATATAATCTAGCTGCGGCAAATACTTATTGAAGATTTGAAATACCCTCGAATCCATCCAAATGCAATCTCCAGCTGTCGATTGATCTAATTTGCGTAAACGAGCTTCCGCGTCGATTTCAAATCCATTCATCGTTTCCTCCAAGATACACTGTGAGAAATTCAACAGTAGCAGCAGCAGAAGGAGAAGTGCCAACACACGCAAATCGAGCTTCCCCTCGACGTCAGCAAAATAAGCAGCAGCTAAAACAAACACAATCAAAGGACAATTTTTGCCTCCCGTATTTCCACTCCTCAGATCCGTCGAGAGATAGCAAACACACCGGATGGAATCTCGCGAGCGCAAAAACGGCGTAGCTTCCGAAAACTCTATCGTATATAGTCGTCAGTTTGCTCGAATTTCAGAGCCTCGGAAACTCGGCGCGAAAGCTGTTCAATGGGTTTAAGGAGGTCGAAATGGCACGATAATCTCTCTCTCTCTTTCTTGGCAAGATCGAAGTTTGCAGCAGCAGCAGCATCGTCGCTGCCGTCCAAAAGCCGCTGCTGATAGAGACCCTTTCACGGGGTGAGCAAAAATAGACGGAGAGAGAGAGATAGAGGCGCGAGCGCGCGAGGGAGCAAGATAAATACAGTGGGAGGCTAACAATGGGACGTTGACGAGGACAAGGAGCAAGCGAGACTTTTTGACTAGCGGCGGAGCAGCAGCAGCAGCAGCGTCTGCAGCTAGTCCCTTTTGTGTTTGCGAGGGTCTTTGAAGTTTCGCGCGCGAGCAAGAGAGAGAGAGAGAGAGGAGTGTAAGATAGAGCCGAAGCGGCGGCGCAAACTTTCTCGACGATCCCTGGGTCGGGAATTTACAAGCCGCCGAGCTTCCGACGCCGAGCTTCGCTCTCTCTATCTTGGAGAGGAGATTCTGCTGCTGCTACGAGAGAGCAGTTTGCATTCTCTGTCTTTCTCGCGCGCTGCCGGCGGGCTTCGTCGTCCTTTTTGTTGGCAAACCGATTTTCGACTCTGTTGATGGGGCCGCCGCGCGAGGACGATGGCTTTATCCGTTTGAGTGTATGATTGTCGTGATGGGATTGCGACGAGTTGTTTTCGCTTTACGAGAAATCCGGCTCCATTTGTCACGCTCCGAAATCGGAATCGGAATATTTGACGCGACGATCATCGAAATTCACTTACCTCGACTTGCTTGCTGTATACGGCCTCCTCTCCAGATACTTCCTCTGTGTGTTCCGATATACGTATATAAGCCGGTAAAGGCTGCTCTATATACTGCATAGGGGAGCGATTTGCATGGGAGCAACTTTGTTTGTTTCTGCTTCGGCATTAGAGCCCCTGTTCTCTCTTGACTCCTGGCTCTGTATACTCCTTCGCGCAGCAGCAGAGGAAAAGTCGTTTCAAAGGTCGGGAGAGATACACACACTCACACATAGGCGATATTTGCGGGGATTCGAGGGGGGATCGACTACGTAATACCGTATAGCATTTTTCGACGCCAAAAATGAGGTATACACGGCTCGAATCAAATCTCCGGAAACAATTTGAATTCGCCGCTGAAATATGCACCTTTTTCCGGGGAACAATGAACGACGAGAGCGCGGGGGTGGATCCGAATCAACATTTAAAAATACACGAGAGAGGATTAAGCGTAATATGCTCTCGGGCGAGATGCAATAACAATTGTAATTCAGCCGACAATGGTCCCTTTTTTTTGTTCATTACGCGACTGTCTGGTCCGACCAAACTCGAGCATTATCTACTTCGCTGCAGAGAGAGAGAGAGAGCGAGAGCGCGAGCATAAATAAACCGATTCCCGTCGAACAAACGCAGCTGTTTTTCGCGTACAGACACGAAATAAAACTCGCCCCCGTCGGCAAAAGTACAATCCGAAAAAGAAGAAAAGCGACGCGTCACCCCCTCCGACATAGTCAACACTCGCGTACCGAAATTACCACCCTATCTCTCTTTCTGTCTCTCTCTCGACAGGGGCATATTTACCTTCGTCGAATTCAAAGCCCATTTCACCGAATAATCGTTCGCGCGAAAAAAGAAATGAAGGGAGGAAAAGCAGCTCTCGACGCTTATTATTATCATCCGTCATCCCTCGCTCTTCCATCGGAGAGACTCGAGAGAAAGAGAAGTCAATCAGCCGTGAGCTAATTAATCGTCTCGCGCGCGAGCGCGCAACAATTTTAATTAACGGAATACGCTCTATTTATTCGGAGTTCTTCGAGTGGCCTTCGTCGCGCGAGTCCTCTCTGTGTGTACGTGTATGTGGAAAGCGAAGGTCGTGTGGTGTGTGCTAATGAGCGCGATAAATTTGCGGGGAGCGCGAGAAACGGTTAAGGAAATGCTTCTCTCTCTCTCTCTCGGCATCTGCCGCCGGCGCGCGAGCTTTTTTTCTTCTTCTGGAGAGAGGTGCGCTTGTATATACCTATATGGACTTGTGCAGTGTATACACACTCGACTCGGGCCGGAGAGTATTTATTATTACATTATGTAGATCTTTAGTTTTAATGTAATGGGATATATACAGCGATTGCGGCGGTGCAGCCTCGTGGCAATAATATAAAGTGAATAGAGATTAAGTGGATAGTATGTCGGAGATTGGTGGGACACATAAAGTAGTTGCCGCGCGGCAATAAAGTGAAAAATGACTCTGATAAGCTATACTACTCCATAAACGTGTAATCGCGAGATACGCGCTGCATAAGTAGTGTTCGTTTTAATTTAAGGCCAATTAATTAATTCGAATGTATTACTCTAGTCGCAAGCTCGCGCACAATCTTAATCAATGCGAATTTCATAAATCAACGCGTTTATTATTTCCAGAAATACTCTCCAAGAAAACTCTCCCCGCGCGTTTTTTAATCCCGTTACTCAATAACACTAATGGCGGATCAATAGAGCGCAAATAAAAGGTAGCCGCCGCCGGATCGAAGTTAAATATCCGTGGACATAAGTAAAGCTTGATTTTAAAAGGGACTCTACTCGGCTTCGTGAAATAACCGGAGAAAGAAGAAACGAGAGAGAGCGCGCCAAGCGATATCGTTTTTATTAATAGGAATTCAATTTCCGCGAAGCAGCGCGCGGCCTCCGCAATTCGGAGGAAATCAAATTATCCCCCCGGAATTATCGGATGTGCTTTCTGTGCTCTCTCTCGGCCTTCGACGGAACGTCGAAATACTTCCAACTCTCTTTCTCTATTTTCTCTTCTCCGCTACTCGCTCTCGCTCTCTCTCTCGTTTACTCATTTAACAAAACGACTTTGCTCCAGCGCGAAAAAAGGAGCCGAGTGAAATATGAAATGGGGAGATAACGAATTAACTCGAAGCGAAGCTGCTTCTCTCGACCCACTTTCCGTCTCGGCTTTGTAATTTTTTTTCTCCTTCGGCTGCTGCTGCTTCGTCTTCCACTTTTTTTCCCTCCTCAGTGTTCGCTCTAATTAAGTGCAATTTGGGCGAGAGAGCGCGAATTAATTCCCTCGTCGTCGCTGCAGCGAGTCAAATTGATATTCCGCGCTTTTTCATTACGCTCGTCTGCGCGAAATATCCGCGAAAGGTAAACTCGCGGCGGTGTAATTTTTTTTTCGCTCTTTCGCAGAAATTGCCAAAGCGCGGAAAAGCCGACGCGAGATGAGAGTATCGGACGATGTGATTATCGCGCGCGGCTTGATGGAATTATTTGTTGCGCGAGTGTGTATATTGCGAGCGTATATAAAAATGAGTGCTGCGCGAGAGGCTGAAAGAGGAATTTTAAATTGCGAGTGTACGGGTATAAAAGTGCAGCTGGTAATTCGAGATTTTTAATAATGACGCGCTTTTAAGCTTTTCACGTATACGTTTTTTTTAGGTATACCTTATAGAGAGATGCGGACGAGTGAAATTAATCGAGATCGGGGGCTGTACTTTAATTAAGGGGAAAAGTTTAATAATGTGCGCGCGGGGATGAGGTAAACTCAGCTGAAAAATTATGCTCTCTTCTTTTTCGAGATTCGAGTCAGCTCGAAAAATCCTCGCTCTGTCTTTCTCCAGTGCGCGCAGTTAGTAAATTTAATTAAAATTTCTAATTACTCACTTAAACACTGCGCTGCGCACAGCCAAAGAAACAGTCGCGAAGCAGATTAAAAAGCCTGTATATACAAGCCCACATGGAAAAACCGCCCCCTCGTCGCTTTTAATTTCATCGGCATTGTTTGTCCACTGCGCATATTTTTATTCCATCGAGAGATTATAAAAAACAAATAATAAAAACAACGCTCTCGTCGCGTCCGACTTTGAGGGCGTGCACCTCCACCCCCGCGCGATTGCAACTGCACACGCAGCAGACACACACACACGCACGGTCAAGCTCTCTCGGTAATATGGAATATGGCTTTGTTGGAAATTAAATTGTCGGAATACTCGACGAGTATATAGACGCGGAGGCTTTTATTTTCCACTCTTTTTCACGCTCCCCCGCATGTGTATGCGCGGAATTCTCGCGCGCGCGCGTAGTGCACAGTCGAGTACTTTTTAGTTTGTAAAAGGTTTTTTGCGAGTAGGCTAGCTCATGCTTTTCTTCTGTTTTTTTTTCGTTGCTGCTGCTCTTTGAGGGAGCGCGAATTTGATAAATGCTCGAGTGGTACGTGTGTTTTACGGGTTAATACGACGACTCGAAAATAGCGAGATGCTCGAGTACAGTGCTGAAATAGAATCGTAAATAATAAATGAGCGCTGCCGTCTCTACTTGTCGCTTTTTAATCGCTTAATACAACTTAGTCTCGCTGCAACTAAGTACGAAGAGTGAAACCGAGGCCAAGTTGCTCTCTCTCTCGTCGGGTCGAGTGTGTGCGGTATTATATTTTTAGCGCTAAGGAGGAGCTTTTAATTGAATTTCTTGGCAGAAGGAGCTTTTCGAGGATGCTCTAAATAATATTTTTGATTCGATGTCGAATCACCAAGGAATATTTTTGCTCAAAGTGGAAAATGCCGCGATGATACACACGCACAGCAACACAGCTCGGTATAGAAAATTTGAATTGAAAGAATTTATAAAGCCTCTTTAGCAGCGCATCTCGTATCTTCCGAGCAAGCGAGCTCTCCGGCATATTTCCCTCTCGCTGCACTTCCTTCCCCCAGTGAGTAAGAGAGAAGGCTCGAATCAATTTCCCTGGAAATCGCGAAACAGAGAGAGAGAGAGAGAGCTCACGCGTCCGGGCACTGCAGCTCGAGACTGCGCAGAGAGCTCGGAGAAGGAGGCCGCGATATGCGCCGGCAAGGGCTGATTTGATGCTGCGAGAGATGCAGCTCGCTCTCTCGCAAAACGATCGTAGGTGGGAGAAACTCCGACGCGCTTCCCCGGGATCAATAACTGTAACTGTGCGCCGCCGCCGCCGCCGACGCCGCAGCTGCCGGAGAGGAAAGAGAGAAGAGAGTATGGAAGAGGATAAAGAATTATCGGCGAGTGCGCGCTCTCTCCTGTATACAGTATATATGTGTATATACGGCGGTTCGAGTAGGCCCGACGAGAGAATTAGCCGAGCGCGTTGATTAACTTTGGGGATTATGACTGTGAGTAAGAGAGAGAAAGATCTCGATTCGAGCTTTGCAGGGGATTTTCATCTGCTCTCTCTCCCGAGGCTATTCTTGTTTTATTTTTTACGTTTGATATTTTGTGTGTTGTTCGACCGCACACATAGGGTGAATATTTTTTTCGGAAAACGTGTATTACTTTTTCTGAACGAGATGAATTTTTTTACCGGGAAAAATGCTGGAAAAAAATAAAAACGAGGAAACAACGCTGTTTGTAAATCGATTATTAAAAGCTACTATGTTTTCAGGAGAAATTCTCGGAGAGCGAGTTTTCTCGCAACAATGTCGGAAAGAAATTCTCGAGGCATTATTCTGCTCGCCGTATATGAATTCCGCGCGCGTATAAGGAGTCATATTTTACTATTTCTGTCTCTTTGTATACCCTTCCTCTTTCTCTCTCGGAGGAGGAGAAGAAACAGAGAGCCGGAGAGAGGTCGTCGGCTCGCTCGAGCAAAAACTTGAGAGAGAGAATCGAATCGGATATAATTCAACGCCAGATCCGGCGGTAATTGACGTGTCCGGATTAATTCGGCAAACAACAACCTCCAGCGCGCGCTTTATAACAATTACGACTCGATTGTTCGAGCGCGTGTTTACGACTCGGATTGCGATCAATATTTAGGAGTAACCGCGCCGATAAAAAAGCTATATCTATATCCATATCGAATGTATATATATATAGATGCAGCTATTCTCTCTCTCGGCGCGTCTTTATTGTATGAGAAAAAGAAAAGGGGGTGGAGAAGAAACGGATACAAATACGCTTCGGCGAGCTAAAGCAGTGAATAAAAGTCTAGACGTTATGCGGGGGTATATGTAAGTAGATACACATGCGCGAACGAGTAGAGCCGATACGGAATCCAATGGAATTTTCTTCCTCGCGAAATGCACTGGCCTCGTAAACAAATTGGGAGGACGACAGCTCGTTACTCCTCCTATTGTCCTCTAATCGAGTGCTGCATATTTTCGATAAAAAGAAAAGAAGAGAAAAAAAGCTCTCGTCGCTGAATAATAAATTCGTAAAGTGCCCGGGCGACGGAAAATAACAGGTCTCATTTTGCCATTTTCGCTCGCGACCCCTAGCTCTCCACATAAAGAATGGAAAGGAAAAAGTTCTCTCGTCGGATACAAAAATACGCTGAGAATAAAATCGAGTCTGAGCGAGTGAGAGAGAGAGAGAGAGAAGTACCTTCCTTTCCTCCGCACACCAGAGAGTAGCAGCATACTCCAAGCGCGAGGGAGATAACGGGGGGCTGACGACGCGCATTGCGGAGCAGCAGCAGCAGCGACAGTAGCAACAGAGCAGCGGCCATATCGTGAGGAGTGGGTGGAAAATGGGATGGATAGAGGAAGAGAGAGAGAGAGAGAGAGGTAGAGAGTAGAGTAGAGTACAGGAAGGGGTTGTGCATTGCCGGGGACACTTGAGGTGAATGTTTTGCGAATGGTCGGTAGATGTCTGGTTTGCTCTGCGGGACTGCAGCCGCCACCGCCGCGCGCTGCTGATATCGACCTGCCCCCTACCACCGTCTCTCTAAAGCCTCTCCTCTGCTGGTCTAGCTCGAGCAGCTTTGTCTCCTTCTCTCTACTAGACCGAGCGTCGGGCTGTTCAACCCGAGTAGCGTCTCGTCTGCTACTCTCTCGCTCTCTCTTCCTTCTTTCTTTTCCGGGGCGAAAAAGCCCGGGGGCGCTGATGCTATACTCGTCTTTCTTTTTTTCTCTCTCTCTCTCTCTCGCTTTCATACCGCAGCCCTGAATAATCGCTCGCGATCTTACGAGATTACGTCCACGCCGGGTTGTTATTCCGCTAATCCGCGAGCCGGGGAAAATTGCCAGGAGTCTTTTGATTTTCACGCTCGAAAGCTCGCCGCCGAGACGACATCGCCTCCGGCTGTGTTTGTTTGTCTTGTCTTTTTGTCCGGAGGATCCGATTTGTTTTCCGTTCCGAGAATCCTTTCGTATATAATCATAAGTATAAAGCTCGAGAGAGAGTAGGCTCTCTCATCCCTCTATATCTCGACTCTATACTCTTTTAAAAATTGCAATTTCGCTTAAAAGCTAATGCACTAACGTCACGAATAAAAGCTTACGCGCAGCTTACACTGCAGCACACATACGCTTTACAGTGGCTCTCGTCGAGAGAAAAAAGCGGCGAAAGAAAAAAATCGACAAAGCCCGCTGCTGCTGCTGCTGCTGCTGCTGCTCTCGAGGAATTATTCAAGCTTTTTCCGCTCGTTTGAATATGTCAGTCGCTCTCCGCTCGATACATTGTGTGCTGTTTTTTATTTTATTTTTTTCTCTCATTCTCTCTCTCTCTCTCCCTCGAGGAGGAAAAAGCAGGCGAGAGACAGCGGTCGATCGATTATCGTTCGAATCGCGTCACGCCAGTGGCGACGGTGGCAACGTTTTGCATATACATACACTGTGTCTTTTTTTTACGCCGTTTCCTCGATGACGCCAGTCAAGGTCGCTGTGGCGAACGATTTATTTTCGGGAGAGAGAGAGAGTCTACTACTGCTACTATATGGTATAGGTTGTATTCCTTTGTGTCTGGAAGGCCGCACACGAGGCTCTAAATACGACGATTGTTTCTTTCCTCGAACGGGGGGATGATACCCTCTTGATCGGAGTATTAAGGAATTTACGAGGGTCGCGACATATTTCTTATACGCTCGTGTGTTCTTTCGTATAGAAAACGTGATTTCCGTCGAAAATAACAAAAGACGAGGTCGGAATTAATTCTCTCTCTCTCTCGCTCTCTTGAGTCGCCGAAATATATCTTGATTACCAAACTAACTCTTGCGAGCGTGTGCGCAGTATCGATCTTAATTTCCATTCAGATGTGCGCGCGCGTCATAGCTTCCGGTGTGTATAAAATCTCGATCGCTTCATCGCGTATAACGGCCGCTAAAAATAGAGCCGCTGGCGTTCTATATAATACCTCCACCGCAGCCGTCGAGAGCGAGTTCCTCCTCTTTTTGCACGCTTCATTTAACCGGTAATCTCGATCGACATATCTCTCTTTCAATGAGTCTCTCTGTTGTATTCACAATGAGAATAACACATCGTCGAAATTACACCATCATTTCTAATAACTATTTTTTTCTTTTTTTATGTTCCAGGTGAGTAACGAAACTGACGTGCCTAACAGAACGACGACCCTCACTAGTCGCCGCTGCCACGTAAGTCTAATTCAATCACGCAACCCCCCCGGCTCCCCTGAACTATTACATCTCCTCTCGCTCACAAGATGATGATTCATGAAAATCCCCTCAAGAGACCTAACCCGCACACGCCCCCGCGGCAATAAAAGACTCCGGCGAAGGGTTAAGAAGAAACTCGCGTACATACCGTCCAAGATCACCGCCCAACGCGCAATCTGCACAAGAGAGGAAAAAAAAGAAACAAAAATAAAACGCAGCAGTGGGTATAAAAAAAAAAGAGAACAACGGCCGGCATTTACATGACGACGACGACGACGCGGGGGTGCGAGCGCGCACTCGACGCGTCAAAAAGCGCCCGGGGCCATTAACAGGGGAATATGCAAATGAGGCGGCGGCGTGCAAAAAAGAGCGCTCTCTCTCGCGTTTAATTTATTCCCGCCGCCTAAATGTGTTATCCGTGTACGCTGCGCGTCTTTATCCGAGAAAACGATCGCAAAAATGCGCAGCAGCAGCAGCAACAGAAGCAAAGAGATATCCTCCGGAGAGAAACACAAAGGCGCAAGCGACGATTACGTGTGTGTGTGTGTGTCTGTTTTATATATCTATATAGTATATAACAGCAGCGAACGGGAAAGTCGAGAAGACGTTTATTGGATTAAGGGGATTTCAATTTAATGCGAGAGAGAGAGAGAGAAGACGGCGCTGGCGCGCAAATGAGCTCTGTTTTGCCGGACGATTGAAAAAGGCCATTATTCAAATGCGTCGCGAGCGTAGAAAAAGAAGCTTCTCTTTGTTTCGAAAGTCGACTCGACGATCTGTTATATAGTCCGTTAAATGTCGCGTTAATTCGTCCCTCTTCCATATATACCTTACCCTTCTTAGTTAGCTGCTCTCTCTCTCATCTCTTCTCTTTTTCGTCGACGGTCCGGCGCTTTTTACGTAATTTTACTTTTTAATGTCGCCCTCTCTTTGGTGCAGTGTGTATAGGTTTAGAAGGAGGAGAGAGAGAGAGAGCCCGCGGGCCTGATTGTTATTCTATGATTTTTCGCTCTCGTTTTGCGGACGAGCGCGCGCGCGCGTTTATTTCAAAGGGAATCGGGATCGGATTGTTGTTGATCTTCCTTTTGGGGCTGCCGCCGCCGCTGTCGTGATTGCGCTTTATGGCCTCGTAAATTATTTCAGCTTTGTGTGCAGCATCGGGGGCAATTAATTCCAGATACTGTATATACTTATGAATGATGTATAATTTTATCGTTGCATTTTTTTTACTGGCTCAAAGGTTTGTGGAAAAATTTCACGGGCCACTAAATATAGCATTACACAAATAGAGGGAGAGATAATACGGCCGCAAGTGAATATGATAAGTACTTATCCCTTATCTGGCTGAACTTTGACACGGAATTACTCAAAGCTGTGTAAACAAGCCTTTCTCTCATGTATCAACGAGCAATAATCGAGTTTCCAGGAACTAATAATAACGGCCACGCGCACTTATGTCACACTCGCGTGCGTGTCCCGATATAGAAATGCGCGGTAATTCGGCGAAACTATACCGGCCGACTTTATTAGAGCTTGCGCGCAGGCGGCGGCGAATTATGCAAATCTTAATAAAGGATAAAGACCGCACGCGCCCAAGTTTCGGAGAGAGAGAGGACTCGACGGAAATACGAGCAGATTCCGGGGACGACCAGAGAGAGAGCAGCAGTCGAGTGGTTTAGCTTAAATGTGGCTGCGGAGAATATTGTTTCGGCTGGTCCTGGTAAATTGCGTTTTTAGTGTGTATATACACCGTCGACGAATTTAATAAGGAGCCGTAGCCTGCGATGCGGGACAGGTTGGCTTTATTATGAAATTAAAAACGCGAGGGAGATAAGAGAGCGAGGAAAGAAAGAAAGAAAGAAAGGGTGCTGCTGCGCAGGAGTTATAAAAGTACAAAGGATCGCGAGGAAACGTTTTAATTGGGGCTGAATGTGGCGCTCCGTTTCTGTAGAGAGAGAAGTGAGGCGTAGTCGAAAAATACATCAATTATGAACGAGAAAGGCTAAAAGGGGTAGTCGCGCTGGACTCGAGGATGAATATTAAAAAGAGAGCCGCGGACTAAGTAGCTAATCAAGCGGCCGTAAAGCGAGCGTAAAATATTGACTCCGCAAACTTATTACGCTCGCCGAGTGAGAGAAAGAGATAGAGAGAGAGCGCGAGCTGGAAAAAGAAATAATTGAATCCAGCAACTCTACGGAAAAGTAGGCGTCTCTCTGAGCGAAAGGGAGAGAGAGAGAGATAAATGGAGATCGAAACGAGAGGCAAAAAGCCAAAAGAAGGAGAGACGCGGAAACAGAGAAAGACCGCAACGAGAGGAAGCTTCCGCTGAAATATAATTCCGGCTGTGCGCAGCACATTCACGGTCGGATAATCCTCACATGAAAACTTATTACGTCGCTGCTGCCGTTGCTGCTGGCCGGCAGCTTTTCCCTCTCTCTCCACTTCAGCGACAAGAGCAATTACATTTTTAAATTACGTTACACGATATTAAGCCCCTTCCGCTGCTGCTACTCTTTCATTCCACTTTCGGACTCGCCGTGTATATATGCCTCTTTCTCTCTTTCTGCAGCGCGCGGTATAACGAAGCCGGTGAGGAAAATAAAGGGCTGGGAGATTTAAGCTCTCTCTCTCTCTCTTTCGCTCTGTTTTTCTCCTTCGCAGTTTTAATAATTCGCCTTCCGGGCATGAAAACTTCTTTTCCGCGAGAGTCTTATTAATTCGTCGTTGCAGTAGCGCGGCGAGCTCTCTTTTCTCCTCTCCGCTACTGATGCTTCTTTTTATTTTTCTTCGAGCGATACTTTCGCTCCTCTTCGCCGACTAATTTCCTTATTTATATTCCGCGAGCTTTCTCGGCTGAGGAGGTATTTGCGTCTTTCTTTCTTTCTTTCACTCTCGGAGAGGAGGAGGTGTAATGAGCATTTCGGTAAATTAATTATCGAGACGGCGGGCTCTGGAGAATTGAAGAAAATTAGTTTCGAAAGAGGCTACTCTTTGTTGATTCTTCCTTGAAATTGAATGAAAATAGCGTTTTACATAATTATTTTTTTTTTCTACTTTCTTTAGCAAATCATTCTCCTCTTATAACGGAACGAAAATAGTTTGATAAATTACAGGCTGGTAATTGCGTTCTCGCCAAAACACATCCTCGAAAACTGAAAGTCATCACGCGCGCGCGCGACACCTTCGCAATTTCCCGCGGAAGCTTTTTTGCTCGCGCCAACTGTCGCAATCGGAAATCGCTGTTTCTCCTCGAGGCCGGAAAACGTATCGCTCGTATATAGTCGCAATAAAAGCGAAGAGAGATAATGAAAGGTATTTGATTTCGAGAGATCCAAATTAGCCGTGCTCTACTCCGATTTCGAGAAGCATCCGAAAATTCCGTCAAACACTCTGACGTAGTGACTTTTATAATCAATTAGCGAGAGGATGATGATTCGGGGTTGCGCGAGAGAGCAGCTCTTTTAGCTCCGGGCGTAATTGCTGGTATAGAGTTCGTGTACGAGATTCTCTCTCTCGTGTTTTCGTAAATCACGTCGAGAGACTTTTAGTGGCTCTTTAACGTCTCGCGATTATTAGGCCGCCAACTCTTTGAGAGATGTGTACCGGATATTTTTAATAATCGTCCCGATATGTATACGATAATTAAAAGGAGCTGTAAATTTCGATTTCGAGACGTTTTCATTGCTCGCCGGGTTCGGATTCCCAGAAAATAGAACGTTTCGTTAATTGCGCTCTGTCGACGATATTGCGTCACGAGAGTATTTAAATTATTCATAAACCAAAGTAATAAATTATAAAACGTCAACGAGCTGAACAATAGCCACTACTACACGCGATTATCTAAACTGTCGCAACAATACGCACACCGAGCACTCAATTAACGCCCGTAAATTTCACAGTAAAATCCAATCAACTCACGCGACGACACCTACTATATATATAGACAAATCCCCTCTCGGCAAAGCTGGAAAGTAAAAAATCTCGCATTATCTCTTTCGCCGGCTGGATAATTCGCACGACGACCCTTTCTCTCCTCTCCCGTATTTCGGGAGCTGATGCAGTATGACACGAAACGGGGGTTGAAAAAAGAGTTACTGAGCGAGAGGATTTTTACGGGTCTCTCTCTCTGTTTGCCGACAGTTTGTAACGGGGGGTTTAATGCAATTATCGCGGCTGATTGATCGAAATCTTTTTCTAAGTGGATCAGAGATTCGCCAACTGGAAAAAGAAAGAAGAAAGAATCTGTTGATTTTAGAGTGTAAATACGCAAGTATGTATATGTACAGGTATACACGGGAAGTGAATTTATCGCGTCGTCGATCGATCTTGATCCGGAAAGAATAAGAGTATCAGCCGATCAACACCTCAAGTGAGCGAGAGGGAAAACAAAGCGCGCCCCGAAAAATCTCCCCCGCCAATCGAGGAAATCAATTACATTCCATCAAACGGCCTTACGTCTCTCGGACCTTCGACCTTTTCCGCGAGATAAAAGGGTCGACGCTGCAGAGCTCGGACACCGCAAATTGAATGGAGAGAGAGAGGAAAAGAGAATAACCCGGGACTGATTTATCGCACCGCTTGTTATTATGTTTTTCACGAGGGAGAAAGAGAGAGAGGTCATATTGCATTGTGTGCGCGAGAGAGGAGGGTGTCGGGAAATGCGCAAAAAGCTGTTTTCTGGTTTGCTCCAGCGTGTGTACCACACCGCATATACGAATATATGTATATGCGGCAGTTTTTGCGGGATGCTCGATTTTCGGGGTAATTTATGGACGGCGCGCAGTTAATGCAGGGGAATTTCGACGCTCTCGTGTTTTATAGTTTTCGATGCGGGCAGTCCGAGCTCTTTATCTGACTATACACACACGGAGAAAAAAAGACAGTTATATAGACAGCCGCGTATTCAAAACGATTATTCACTATAGTATTTATACACAAGAGAAAGTTTCCTTGATTTAAAAATTCCTCGGATGTATCAGGAAAGGAACAAGCCGCAGCACGATAAACAAGAACGACGAGCGTATAGCAGCTTGCCTCTCTGAAAAAGAAGAATAAGAAGCGGGCGCACACAATAAACATCCGCGTGCGCACACGACAAGTAGAAAAGCAATATCAGCTCGGCGGCGGCGGCTTTTATGAAAAATTCAGAGTCTCTTTTTCCTCCGCCGCGAAAAATCCCTATGCAAACGAGTAAATAGCAGCGGCTGCAGAGTCGTCCTCGGGAATAAATGGCAAAAGACGAGGCGGAAACGGAAAATAACGACGGAGCGCGGGGGACAAAAAGAGGGATGGAAAAGGGATGCTGCTGCTCTG
Organism: Cecidostiba fungosa; assembly: GCA_900474305.1. NCBI lineage: Eukaryota > Metazoa > Arthropoda > Insecta > Hymenoptera > Pteromalidae > Cecidostiba > Cecidostiba fungosa. The sequence continues at coordinate 66,635 of UCOJ01000176.1, read as the reverse complement.
GCTTGCAGAGGAAAGAAAAATGGTAGATTTAAGGTGAAGATTTGCATCTCGCTGTTTTGAATGTTTGAATTGCTTCGCTTCTTATTCTGCTTCTTCTTATATAAATTGCTCTAGCACACTGTCTCTCTATATCTCGAGAGAAAAGATGTATTTCACCTTTGGTTATTTCGCAAATGGAAGAAGCATCTTTGTCGCTGACAAACTAAACAAAGTTGAATCTCGCGCTGGAATTGGCACGTGTCTCTATTTCAAAGCCTCTTCGCATTGTGTGTCATCCCCATACGTCCTCTCTCGCTCTCTCTCTCTCTCTCTCTACACTTTCGACTCGCTTGGACGGCCACGAAAGGCGGCCTTCGACATCGAGAGAAAGAGAAAAAAATAAAACTCTCGCAAAAACGCCCATGAGAATAGGGAAAACATCTCTGTCTCTCTCTCCACAGCAGTCAATGTATATATAGACAGAGACATACGTTCGCCGCTTGACAGCCGCCGCGTCGTTCCCTCTCTCCTTTGTGCAGCCTATTATGTTCGACGTATTTTCTGCGCGCGCCTCGTCATTATCGTGTCTTTAAAACTCGCGGCGGGGCGAGGAGGGGCTTATAACTTGTGAAAAATCGTCGTCGTCGCCGCTTTTTTCCGGCTTTTTAGATTCCTCTTCCGCTTTGTCTCTCTTTGTTTTGACGGCAGCTTTTAAATGACGCGAGAGCGAGCTTTGCGCGCGGGATTTAAGGGTGAATAATGGGGAGGGATCGAGTTAGCGATATTCTTTGTGCGCGCGCGGTTCTTTTTTTTTCGTCATCGCGTCTTGCAAGAAGCTTATCTGATTATATACGTCGCGGGGAAAAAAAGTCGTCGTTTGTTTAAAAATCGAGAGCGAGCCGCGTCGCTCCAAATTGATAGCCGACGGTAAAGAGCAAAGATGTAAGTTGGAGAAGTCGATATAGAGCTCTCGGACCCTCTCGTTTGAAAAGAAGAGAAAAGTATCCGCTTTCCTCTCGACTGCTCTCGCCGACATTGAATTAGCGCTCGCGATTCAAAAGGGGAGACGCCGAACAATCGAACTCTCGACGACCCCCGTTGGAAAAGCCAGCAGCAGCAGGATTTCTACGACGAATTTCTTGGCCTCTCTCTCTCTCTCTTGCGTGCATTCGGAATTAATTGAACCGACGGCGGCGGCAGCACACAATGTAACAATTGTCCTCGCGCCGAGATTAATAACGCCGCACGTCGCGTGCAGTGAAGAAGAGAGAAGGGCTTATACGTATATGTGTGTCTGTATAAAAAAGGGTATATACAGTCGGAGAGGCGCGAGCGAAGGAATTTAATTGCTTTCGCTGCCGTGGGTATTTGAGGTTCATTCAAGAGACTGGTCGACCCTGAGCGCATCGCGATAATTTTCTTTGTGTGTGTACACGTCTCCCTCTCTTTTGATAAAGTGCTATAGCTGCTTGCGCGCGGTTATGCCGTAAAGCTGTATATAAGGGCGTTTGGCGCGAGATAATGGCGCTGTTTGTTTTTATCGAGCTCGCTGCATCCGAGATTTCGAGTGTACTGTCTTGTCTTTGGACGCGTTGGATATATTCTTAGAAACTCAGCGTTTTATGCTGTTTGAAACGTATATATACGCGCAATAATAAATAATTGCAGGTATATAACGCAGAGCGCGCAAAGCGAATATCGATATATAAAACTGTTTTTACACCCGAGTATCAAAACACTTTACAATCGTAATATTTCACGCAGCAGCTCTGTATCTGCTGCTCCCGGTGAATTCTCGCTTTATCATTCTCTTTTTATGCTCCAGCTCTCTCTCTCACTCGCGCACACATATCGCGATGACTCGCTGAAATTACGGTCCGTAATGGCCGTGGCGATCGCTATATTTCGAGGCTCGAACGTGTATAATTTCGCCGTTTCTCCCCTTTACACGAGTCATTTTCTTCTTTTTTTTCCGCCGTACGAGATAATTCCATTGTTTTTCGTAAAAATTAATAACACGTTATGGCAAAGAGTCAGATTGGATGATACCGGCGGTGGAACGAATTTCGGTGTATCAATTATGCCTAATCTGGCGGGGGGGACGACTCTCGAGAGGTGTAGGGGTGAGGAATTAAGATCCTACGACATCCTAGCTAATAAAGCCGCGGCCAAACAATTAGCGGAGGAGCCTCGACGCGATTATGAGCAAATGCCGAGGGAGCTACTTCCTGATAACTCTGACGACATAAATATGCAAAGTGTCTTCTGCAGAGACTGCTTGCGGATTTTGAAGACACTTTCAGTATAGCGAGAAACTCTGTTCATTAAACGAGAAGAGCGAAGATCTGCTCTGAATGATCACAGTTAATACCTGCGCACACTTGACTCGTGCCAAACGAGCATCGCTTATGTACTTTCTTTCGCGAGAGACACGATCAACAAAGTGAAATCCTCCCCACTCAAGAGACTGTATTGTACGATATTATTCCGAAGGTGGCTGATGGCAGGAGCAACACGCGATGCTCTATATGTATATACACTTCAATCAGCTTAGCATAACGCTCCTAATTGCCCCGGCGCGCACAATCCATCCTCTCTCTCTCTTCCGACGAATTTCCAGTGTAAACCTCCTCCGGCTACAAGAATCCTCCCCGAGGTGGTGTATAGCCCCTTTCGACTTTGAGAGAGGGCAAAAAAGTCAAACCGGCGGCAACGGATTTGCATGCCGAAAATCTATTTTAAATAACAGATTCGCGGTGTCGTCGTCTTCTCTCTCTCTCTCTCTCTCAACATTCCCCTGCGAGCGACGACGAGATTCTCTCCGGGGGTAGAAGGAGAGAGAGAAGCTCTCGTGTGATCTCTTCTCGCTCGGGAGGATACGGAAGAGAGTCAGGCTCGAGCGCGTTCCGACAAGGAAAAGAGGGAGCGAAGGTACTGTAAGGGGTGATGCGGAGACGTGTACAGGCTGGAACTGTAAACTTGTGTAGAATCTAGGGGCTTATTCTCTCTCTCTGTATATATGATGTGCGTGCGTGCGGGTAGACGCGATCTGTATTTAAGCGGCGTTCGCCGGATCTTGGAATTGATTCTCGGATAAGTGGAGGAAGATCTTTTGTGGGGATACCGTATTCTAAAGTAGTATACAGGACCTACTCGAGACGGAGAATCTTACATGCATATTATATTATATTATGTGCATGTGAGCCCGTTTGATACAATTAAACCTATGAATCTTAAGAAGCTGAGGTTAGACAACATTATAGCCCTCGGTGTGTACTGCTTCAGTATATATACCGCCACACGACACCCGGGGGGCAATAAAACACCAATTCAAACTTCACACCCATTGGCCCCTCCGAACACATCACGACTACTACCCTCAACCATCGTCGCGTACAGTATATATAGTGTGTACTACTAGTCCGCAGCCAATAAAGAAGCCACTCGAAAAAAGCAACCAAGCAACAACAAGAAGCCGACGAATCAGAATGCAAAAAGTAGCGGTGGTCGGCTTTGTTCGCGCGCAGCATCAGTCAACAGCAGCAGACGTGACTACCGTGCAGTACAAAGTGCGAAGACGTTCTCTCTCACCCTCCTTTGCGGGGTCGCGTTATTCCCAAGACCTTGAAATTCCCTCGGCTTTGAAGCTAACAGCAGAAATCGCCGGCGACACGGGCTCTCTCTCATCCGTCGTCCCTTATACAGTTATATAGAAGCCCGAGAACGACGCGGAAACGCGCGCGGACTTGGCGTATTCAACCGGCTGCTAGCTTCGCTCTCTGTCTGGAGTAATCTTGTTATTATACCGACGAATCTCGAATTTACCGTCGAGGGGTCTCTATTAATGTTTGTTTTTCATCCGGGGTTAGTCTGTCTGTCTGGAAGCAGTTGGCCGGATTTGACGGAGTTTTCGCGCCCCTTTTCTCTCTCTCTCTCTCTTCCAGTGTATAGCGTCTTCAATTTGGGGTCTTGGCCTTTTTCTTCTTTGAGCCGCACGCGAGGGGTGACGATTACGGCTACTTTGAATTGATTAATTCTTCTGCACTGCGCCGAGGGCTGTCTCATCTCTCTCTCTCATTTTTTTCTTCCCTTTTCGGGGTTGATATATACTTTCGAGAAGGAGCCTGAGCGGATTTGGGGCTTTTTTTTCCAGTCGCGAGCGTGAATTTGTCAAACCGCTTTTACGTAATAAGCTTCCGCTCGACTGTGCTCACTTACAAATTGAGAATTTAGAGTGACGCTCTCTTCATCGCACAATAGTATACTCGTGTCGGAAAATTTGAATTTCAAATACGCACTCGTTCGAGTTGCGAGTCGAGCAATTATAGCTTGAAAATTTATATGCCTTCGATTCGAAAAACAGAGAAAACAGCGCGCGTGATTTTCGCTCATGAAAATTGCAGCGTTGGAGGAAAAATAAAAGTAGATAGATATAGAGCTGCGAACGAAGGAAGAACAAAGCGCGCGAAAACCAATCTCCATGAATTCCGAATAATTCCACGACTCATCGCTCCTCTGCACATATTCATTGTATTTATCCTGTCAGCGTCAGGCCGTCGTCGTCGGCGAAAAAGAGACAAGCAAGGAAAATAATAACGAAAAAACGAGCATTATAATCGGGGGGCGAGAGAAAAATTGCGGTCGTCGCCCGTCATTTTTCCTAGCTGTCTCTCTCTCTCTCTCCTCTCGAAAAATAGAATAATAACTCGTCGCCGAAATCGGCTACTGCTCCGCCTGTACAGTCCTCATGTTTTATTGAGCGGATTCCGTCGCTGAAAAGAAGCGACGAGCGCGCGAGGTTACGTAAAAGCTAGCGCGAGAGTTATGAATATGTGTATGTACGTGTGGAAGTTAATTTTGGGCGACGACTCGATGGATCGTCGATAGTAGTTGCCAAAATTGCGATTTTTGGGAGGCTGGTGTATTAATAGACACAGGTCGAGACTCTAAACGAGAGCAGCGACGAGAAATAATAATGAGGTCACATTATGTGTAATATAATACACATAAATATTTTTGACAGCTTCGCCGTTTTTTGGTCTGGTTAAACGGAAAGCTGAGAAGATTTATGAGAGATACAAGCCGAATAACCCCCTTATAACTTCTCGAACTGAAAGAGCTAACCCGATGAATTTTCGGCTCGGCGAAAAGTTAAAGCGGGATCATTTCCGCTCGAGTGTAAAATCGCCCCTAGAGGAGAGAGTATAACGATTAACTTCATTGGAGCGATTATATATACTATAGCGGAAGGGTTGGAAATCTCTCGAAAAATAACAGCGCGCGCGCGAGAGAGAAATCCCGTTTCCCGCAAAAACCGAGTGAGGAGTCAGCCGCAAACTTATAATACTATATATCCTCAACAGCTAGCATACAACGCGCGTAAATCTCCCCGCGGCGACGCGTATAAATTACAATAAATCACACAGGCTGAACCCCGCCGGAATCTCAACGAATTTGTCCGACAATTAACGCTCTCTCTCTCTCGCGCGACCCAACTAAACTCACCAAGAGCTTGAGAGATAGTATCGTATAATCCTCGGAGAGCAGATATCACACGTCGCGAGACATTCCTCCTGCGATTGTATAGCACACGAGAGAGAGAGAGAGAGAGAGAGAGAGAGAAGGGAAATTGACGCGGAGGAGGTTTGCGCGACGACGGATAAAGGAGAGATAAGAGATAAAATCGGCGTTGAACGCGCTCGGGGGCAATATGGCGCGAGGATCAAGCATTATAGTGTGTGCAGTTGTGTTGTTGCGAGAGGGGATTCCAGCTTGCTCTTTTCCGTTTCTTTTGAATTGGCTGGAGCGCGCGCGCGCGTGTGTGTGTGTGTGTGTGTGTGTGTGTGTGTGTGTGTGTGAGTGTCTGCTCTGTTGGGCTTTGGGGCGAGGTAATGGTTTCAGTGTTGGGACGGTAGTTGGCCGTAATGGATGTGCTTAGAGTCGATTCGGTCGCGCGCGACGGGAGGAGCGCGGCTGTAACGTATTATATGTTTACTCATGTTAGTTACTCTCATCTCTTGTCCATATATGCATATATTACACTCGAGTTTATGCGTGTTCGTTATCTGTAATCCAGAGACGAAGATACGCTTTGCCTGGATTACTCGATGAACAGAATTGCTTTATAAATAATAATTCTTTCTTTTCTCTCTGTTTCAGGTGAGTTCGGAAACGACACCAGACACGCCTAAGTCTTCCCACGTAAGTCCATACACGCACAATACACGTATACACATCAAACACTTAACAAGCCTATATACACTGAGAGAGCTATATATCGTTTTACGATCACCCGATCCGCGGCGGGCCGTAACAAAAATATATATAAATCGATGGGCGGTCAAAGATACGGGGGGAAATCTCGGGACGCGACACCTCTGTATAGCTTTAATTTTCCCATTTGTCGAGAGAGGTAATTCGAATACACATCAGAGGAGCTTCAACCCTCGAGCCGCGTATTATTTTGACGCGTACAATTGCGCGCTAAACACACACAATCTCTCGCGAGGAGCTATATTATGCGCAGACACAAAAACCACTACCGCCCAGAGAAGAGAGACCGACACTCGAACTCTCGTGAAAATTTCGTTTTCTCATCCCGCCAATATACAGACACAGAGAGCAACAACCACGACGACAAAAGAGATGAGTCTCCCCTTCGCATTAGCACCAGCAGTAGCAGCAGCGAAAGCAGCAGCAGCAGCAGCAGCCGAAAGTAGACAAAAGAGCGATATCTGGGGCCGCTGCTTTTTTCCGCCTCATCGGCATGGAAAAAGGCGCATCACCCTTGTCTATATACCTATGGCCTTACATTCAATGCCATCACCTCTTTATATATACCTACCTACCAGACCAGCCGGTAGTACATAAAGCCCGAAAGAGCGGTAGGTATATAGTATAGCGCAAAGGGAGCAGAGGATGTGCGAGTGGCAAGATTCGACGACAGTAGACAGACGGAAGTGAGAGAGAGAGATACTCGTCCTCTATTCAGGGGTTATATATATACACGTATAGGACACACACACACAGACGATTCATACCGGCGACGCGCGCGCGCAAAACCGAACTCTCTGAATACGGTATTAGGGCGCGAGCTGCGTAATAGTGCGCCGTTTGGCCGAGATGGCGCACACGTGTGTAATACCAACGACGACGACGACGACGGCATATTGCGGTGTGTATACATACGTGTATATGTATATACACACGGGAGAGAGAGAGAAACCGGGGGAATATTCATCGTCGCACGAATATTGCGCGCATTATGTGAGAGACAGAGAGAGAATCTTCCTGGCCCTTTGTCTCTTGCGCTTCCGAGGATCCTTGAGAGTAGCAGAAAGGTCGTATGAGCCGTGTTATAATCGACTTCCGCTCTCCCTACTATATAATATGTGCTTCACTTTGTCTCTGCCGCGGAAAGAGATCGTATCTCAGTAGCTTCTCTCTATATGTCTGTCTCTCTAACGATGTTGCAGCGCCGCTGGATTTTTAAGGGTGCAGCTTTAGTATTACGGACAATGTTGTAACGTGATGAGTAAACGCCGAGTTTGCATATCAGATTGGAATCGATCGCACGGAAAATCAAGTCGATGAGTAAGACTGCTAATTGTTACGTGAAAAATCGTGTATCATCCTTGTTAAGTATAGCCGATTTATCACCGTTTATTATTATACCTGAAAATACGCATCACGGAAAACAATGCTTAGGATTCATGGCGCGTTATATTAGCATTAAAACAAAATCAAGCCAGATTCCTGCCAAAGTGTACACATAAAGCTTTATCTGCTCCGTCAGAAGCTTTATCTCTCTCACCTATACGATATAGCTCCATCAATATTGATCGACACGACCATATCCGCGATGGTCCCTCTTTTTTCCCCAACTCCCGCTTGAGCTAATAAAGCGACGGTGTATATATATCCGGATTTACAGCGCGCGGGAAAATTCGAAAAAAAGGAATCACCACACGGCGTCCGTTGTTCTATGATGTATCAAAGTCGCCGCTGAAAAGAGAAGACTATCTGCCGTCTATCGTCGACGACGATACAAGTCCCCAGTTTATTACCGATAATAAACGTGACTACATCACACGCGGCGGTCTATCTTCCCGAGTTGTTTTGGTCCTTTTTGCAAAAGGAAGGAGAAATCAATCAACGAAGCTCGCTCTCTATCTATCAATCAAAATTTCATCAACCGAACCTGTTGAATAACTTCTCCAGTAGCCAAAAAAGCCTCTCTCTCGTCGTCGTCCCTCCTCGAAAACTTTCGCAAGTGTCTCTCGTCTTATATACGCACTTGGCGCTCGCGCAGCCTCTTCTCCGGTGCGAATAAGGGCCAGAGGCCGATTAGCGCGGCTGTAATTATTTTCGGGAAAGGGGCGAAGTCGTTTTCCGGCACCGCCGCCTCATCATTCCGCTCGAGCTACTGCGTCGCGCGCGAATTAGGTTTACGCAGCTGCCGCGTGTATAGGGTCGTGTCTCGCTAACTTTTTACAGGAGGAAGTTTCATTTTATTATTTTTTTTTACCAGCCACTCTCTCGTACTCTGCGGGAGAAAAACACGGAGAAGGGGTAATTGAATTTTCCTTCGCGATGCTTATTAAAACACGAGAGATGAGTATACGCGCGCGTAGTTATATTGCGGCTCATTTCCGAGGCTCGTTTACGCTTTCAACGCTGCGGATATAATTAAAGACGAGTGTTTGTATAATTGACGAGTGTAGGTATATAGTAGCGTAATTTCTTTTTGATATATTTACGACGAGAGAAAGACACAAAGTTTAGACTCAAGCCAGAGAGCGAATAAGAAATTTCATTGAAACTTCTTGCGGGCGTGCGGAATACAATAGGGCCAGCAACAAATTTCATCAGCGAATTCCGGCGCAGCCGTCAAATATCAAAATAGAGAAGTTAGCGCACGCCACGGCAATCCCGCCCTATACACATTGCAGCAAGCCGCGCACCGCCGGGAGCATCAGCCTGTAGGTATCTATATAGCACAGACTACTACTACGAGCTGTGTTCGCGCGCACGAGAAGCCGGAGAGAGAAATTAATCCACTACGCTCTCGTTGCATGACGACGTCTTCCTGCACTTGCAGGCTATATACATCGGGTCTCTCTCTCTCTCGTGCATACCATGTACTACTACTACTACTAGTTTAGCGGCGCGCGAACGCTGATTAGTTTTGGCGCGATGATGAGTTTCACGTGATAGATGCTCTTTTGAGTTAAACCGTTGTTGCAGCGAGTTTGCCGACATTTTGCGGATTCCTATCGCGAACTTTGTGTGATATATCGCGAACGCCTGCTTATACGAGATATGATTATTTATGGATAGACGCGGTTACGTGTAAAGAAAATCAAAGACGATATAAAAACGAACGAATAGAATTAGCCGAGGCGAGAGTCTAAATCCAAGCGTGTCTATAGAAGCTTGCCGATTATAATAAACGGGGTCGCGCGGTAGTAAAGACAGCTGCGGTGTGATGCGGTCGTCTATATATTAAGCGCTGCAACGACGACTGCGTCGTCGCGACACCGAGTCAAACACACATTCTTAACAGCGTAATTGGTTTAGCGGCTAGTTCGTGATGCGCGCAAACGAGATCACCTATACTGTGCGACTCTATAACGCGTCTATAGTCTGCAGCTCAGTCTTTTCCTACTCGGGCTCTTAATATTCTTCGATTGACTCGTCGGAATAACTCTATTTCTTATTGCGGCTTAAAATACACATGGAATCGATAATAGACTTCTTTTCTTATATACGCACTTAAATACATAATTGCGAACAACATCGAGTATAATCGATATTACATCCCTTCGCGCAATCATCGTGGTAGCAAAAATCCCAGCGGCTATATAATAACCTTCTGATGTATGTGTCCCGTCATTAACGTTCGCTGCGCTCTCAAAATTGCGAAACTCTCTCCTCTGCCGGCGTCAAAGCGACGGCGACGACGATCCTTAATTATCGTAGCCATACATCGACTATATACGCGAGAGTCGGGGGAGGCGGCTCAATTAGCCGTGTGCGTGCTTCATCGAGACCGAGAGACACGATCTCTCTCTCTCACTCGCTCGCGCGTGTGTTACGCCGTTGTGATCCCATTTACGTCGTATTAGCCGCGTCGCGACGTAAGCTTCGCTGCGGTGAGAGAGACGATGCGTGTAAAGGGTGACTTTATATGTATATGTGGATAATTATTTTACGCGTCGTATGCGACGGATGGACAGTTTTGCAGAGTCTGCGCTATTCTAACGATTGCTGCCCGGAAATATATAACGTTGTGTATCTCTAAGCTCAGCGTCTGAGCAAACACTTTTCCTCCTGATATTATACGTATACAGGATCTCCGCACGCAAAATCCCCCGATAATCATCGGGCCTTAATACACAGCCGTAGCAGCCGGCTCACCTTAATTGCGGATCTCTCTCTCGCAAGAGAGAGAGAGAGAGAGAGGAGAGAGTATAGTAGCTAATCCTCGGCCCCGACTAAACCAATGATTGCGTCTGAATCGACTGCTTGTCGTCCGAATCCGCCGCCGCCGCCCCAGTTAATTACAATCCGATTGATTTAGCCCCGGCGTGTCGGAGCGTGACTGCGTTTTCCACGTGTGTGCAGCAAACTATACAGCTATACAGGCACACACAACTCTGTATATATGTATGGTCGAATAATGAGAATACGTGTGCTGCAGCCCATCAATCGCACGTCGTTTGCATCGCCCCGGCAAACAGCGATATCCGAGAGAGAGAGAGAGAGAGAGTGAGTGAGGCTGCGTTGAATTTTATTGGCGCGTAGCCTTTTTTTCCGAAAGAGCTGCCGCCGCCGCTGCGGTTCTTTTTTCGATCAGCGTCGCGCGTCAGAGAAAAAGTAGTTAGGGCTGCAGCGTGAAAATAATTTTGTCGATGGATTTTTGCGCTTTTAGAGCAGCGCGCGTGTGTGTGTCGCTGCTCGACGAGCTGATTGATTGATTCGCTGCTGTTGCCAGGACACTTTTTTTCCCTCGGATTTTCGTGCTGCTGTGTTGGTATAATGCGATTACACTGCCGAGCACTGCGCGCCGGATCAATTTGCACGAGAGCCGGATTTTTCGAGTGTAAATAAAATAGCCGAGCACTCGAAATAACGTTTCGGATTAATTACGAAAATAGCTAGCCGTTTGAAAATTCAATGTCCTCGAGAGATAGGTTGCAGTATGCTACTCTATTCTGATGGCGCTTGGCCAATGCCTTCAAAAAGGCAGAAACTCTCTCGCTGCGATGCCAAGATCTTGTGTATATGCGAATAATTGTTTGCTTGTCGTACAGAGAAAAAAAAGTATCACACACGTTATTTTTTCAGAAGAAACCAAGAAAAATCAAAAGAAGCAACGACATCCTCGCCGAGAACAAAGCGCAATAAAAAGCGAAGCTCGCATGCATTGTCTACGGTCACGCTGCATATCTCGCGCGTATATACGTGTACACATACGCGAGGAATTAAAAGGACCAACGCGAGAAGTAAGCGAGCACATAAGTATATAAATTGAAGGTCGAGGAAACGAGGGGGAGGCAACAGCAGCAGCAGCAGCAGCAGCAGCTCAAGGATTCTTCTCTTTCCTCTCGGTTGCTGACACGGATGTGCGCTCGCGTATATATACCTATAGTATACACTCTCTGCTGACACGTGCGAAGGAACGCGTGTCTCTCTCGCAGTCGCTGCTACCACTGTGCTGCGCGCGACGCGAGTACCTTGTTCTGTCTCTCACCGTCGTCCTCCTTTTGTTCCCCAGCGAGCTGCTCTTTCTCTCTCGCTTGTAGGTACCAACGCTCTGTGTTCGAGGAAGAGCAGAGGACGACGGCGAATAATTTATTAGGCTGCAGTGTCTACTACGCTGCTGCTGCTGCTGCTGCTGCTGTTGTTAGGGCTACTCGCTCTACTGTGCACTGCGCAGTGTGTTTGTGTGTGATAAAAGCTGGATGGCCTGTTTAAGATTGTTTATGAGCTATTAATGGAGGGGTTGGATTTATTTTTTTTAATGGATCTTTTTTACTCCACATCGGCGAATAATTTATTGCGGCTCCTAGTTCGATTTACATGACCTTTTTGCACACACAGCAGCCGCGCTTCCTCTGCTTTTTACACAGCTGCGCAGCAATCAATTTGCTATCTAGTCGCGAAGTAGCGCGGAAAGATCGCGATCGGTTTTTGCCTAGAGAACTGCTGATTGAATACGAAGAGTGAGAGAGAAAGAGGATGTGGATTTTTTTTATAGGTCAGTGGACGATGACGCGGAACTCGAGTCTATAATTGAGAAACGATCGGATGCAGCGTTTTTGCGCGGCAGAGTCGGCTTGATTGCACTTTCGATCTTGTTGAAAACGTATTTATTTTTAGCCAGTATGAGTCACGCTCTCTCTCTCGAGACTGGAGTAATAAATTAATTTTCTACACATATACCGGTCTCGAAAAATCGGCAAGCATTAGCGGCCGATGGAATGCACCTCGGCGGTATCGATCAAGCGTGAAATACATTACGTGCGATTTGTAGTAAAATAGCACTCTTGAATATATAATGCATCGAAACGAGCGCGAAAGAACACCTCTGAAGCACCCTCTGAAATATGCATCTCATCGACATCACACGTTGCAGCGCGAAAAAAGGAGTATATACATATATAGGAGAGGAACGACCTTTCAACTGATGTCTCTATAGTCCGTGTCTGGCTTTTGAAAAAAAAAACCGAGAGAGAACCGCGTCGATACATCAGCCGTCAAAATATATCGTTATCATCGCTTAGCTCAATGTGTATATATACGATCGGCAACAAACGATCCTCGGCTGCATCAATCATCGACGTCGAGAGTATCAATCGCGCTAACGCGCCCTTCGCTGCTAAAGAATGAAAGAAAGATGGGACTGCGGCTTTATCTCGTCCCGAAAAAAAAGAAGCGGGAAAAGCCGCAAGCCCCACGTGCTCAGGGAGCCTTTGAATGGACGGAAGAAAGTCGAGTCGAGTTGAGCGCCACTACGACGACATTCCACGCGCCATGAGTATATAACACAGCACGTGCAGTCGGCTCTCTCTCTCTCCACCTCCTCTTCTTCTTCGTATATGAGCTGCAGTACTGAGAGCCGCGCGCAGGGAAGAAAATCTGAGAGAGGCTTATATTCGCGCGCGCGAAGGAGTACTCTCGATGCAGTAAATAAAACGGATATACCTTCCTTGTTCCTCGGCCCTTTTACGCTGGACACACGACGTGCTGAGGGAATTATTTTCGATGATTTGTGACTTTCCTCGGCGATATACGTGTGTGTTTGACGGACTGACGTGTGTTTTGTTATGCCTGTGTGTATAGCTTTGTATACATAATGGAACTATCCGTGTCATTAGTTAAAATTGCTCTACGGTTTTAAACGCGTATACACCGATCATACTGTGTGTGTGTGTGTGTATAAAAAGGGACTATATTATACGTTATTATTATACATCATCCCGCCGACGCGAAAATCCAGCCACTTAATCAGAGAGGCGCGCTCGGCAAACATCTCGCCGACGTTTTCAATTAGTCATGCCTCGTCTTCTTCCCGAATTAAAACTCTCACGTAATTACGAGTAATTTCAGTCGGTAATTCTCGCCCGCCAATCTTCTATACAGCGTATAAGGGGCATTTTTCCATCTCTCTCGCTCTTTTCTTCGTCGCTTGCCTTTTTCGTCGTCGTCGACATCGCGTAGTAGTTCTCCTCCTCCTCCTCCTTATTCTCTCGCTCGCTCGCGACGACGAAGAGCGGTTAACATTCATTATATATGGCCCGATAAATCACGGGGAATGGCAAATTTATGTGAAAGTCATGCCAGGCTAACCTTCCTTAATTTTTAAGCTTCGAGAGAGCCGCTGCTGCTGCTGCTGCTTCTCTGCTCTCCTTCTTATTCCCTCTCCGCGTACCGAGAGAGACTCTTTCTCTCTTATATAGTCGTATAGCCGCGATTCGCACGTCCGTCTGTCTCTCTCGTGCTCTTTTGGGAATTCGATGATTTACGCTCACCGCGCGTGACGAGAACGGAGATACTTGTGGGAACACGAGAGGAGGATGAGGCTTGATTAGCCCATTAACGAGATCTATTTAACCGCCTCGTGGGTGGAATAATCGAACGAGTAGTAGTCGCGCTTGACGGATTCCGCTAGCTCTCCTTTTTAACGGCCTCCGTTGAGACAGATTTATCCGCGGCGGGAGAGAAAGAACTCGATTTTTTATGTTTCCTCTTAAAAGGAGGAACGACGTTAAAGTCGAGCGCGAGCGCGCATACTAATTCGAGATTAATTCAGAGAGAAAGAGAGCTTGGCTTTTTGAAAACTTTCGAGAGAGAATAAATCCGCGAGCGATCGGCATTTAATTCTGTTTCTAATTTCGCTGCACGCGTGTGTCCCATGCAAATGCTGCATCGTCGTTCGGGGATTGAGATTGGGAGAACGATAAGACGGACTGTGCGTATGTATATATTATGCTTATCGTCGACTTTTCTCATTCAAATGCAGAGAACCGATTTACAAGCGGGCCTCCGGTGCCGATTTCTATATAACGAACAGTGCGCGCGCATGAATTATGTAACCGCGCGTATATATAATCAATGTGAATGCGGTTTATTAATTTTTCCATAACATAAGCGCCGGGACTTTTACTTTTTCCTCTGAGGTTGCCGCGATAAATAGAGCGAGAGAAGTGGCCGTTGATATATAATAGCGGCGGAGCGATATATAGCTGGAGAGTCGGAGTAATTACGCGATCGATGGAAAACCGTAATTCCGTATCTCGGCGTTTAGCACAGATAATTTGTAATTACACACATCCAGCCGATAGATATCGTCGTCGTCTTTGAGAAAAATCCTGCTGGCGCGTGTATACGTGTGCAGTTTCGGTTCAGCGATTTTCTATAAATATACCTCGTCGACGTCGCGAAACAAAACCACGCCGAGAGAAAATCAATTAAACTCGACGAGAGAACGATACCCACGATTAAAAAAAAGGAAGGAAAAGAAAAGAAACGACCGCGCGTGGATCTGGAAAGTAGCCGGCGATGATTCGCAACGTCGACACGAGAACGAGATACCCGTCTGACCGCTTTCGATTTCTGGACGAGTTTTGCTCCCCTACTCGTCGTATATATAGTGTCTTCTTCATTTTGCGCGAGAAAAGTCGTCCTCGCCATTCTTCTTCTTCGCTGCTGCTGCTGCTGCTGCGCGCAAAACGCCGTTTAATTTGCATAAAATGCACGCAAGGTTTTAGTGCAGGGGCGATTTCTCTCTTGTGTCCGTGTGTGTGTGTGTATGTGTGTATATTAATAAACGGCTGCATGTACGCACGAGAGAGGGGTCGAGTTGTTTTGCGCTGTTTTCGAAGGATGGAGTCGTTGTGCTTTATACCCGGTTGTTTGGCGCTTGTTTAAGGGGTACTTTGAGGGACTTGTAGTAATAAAATTTAGTGCCGACGAGAGCGAGAGCGTTATGGTTATCCTTCGCGGCGTCACGCCGATCGGCTCTTCAGAAAAATCGCGACGTTTTTGCGGTCGAGCGTATATAATACACGTCAAACGACAACTTCATAATACACACGCACACCCACAATGCTGCCATCAAGACTTTAGAGCCGAAAGACTTGTGTGGGTAATAAAGTGCGAATCGCCCAATTAATTTCAATCCCGTGACTAAGCGCGCGTTAGAAAAACGGCGAGAGAGAAAAAAAATTCATTACCCACGCGGTCCCCGTATTATTATAAGAATTACGCGCCTTCGAGAGACAGAGAAAGACGTACTTTACGATCTCGTAAATAAATCTTTCGCGTTTATACGACTGTACGTGTGTCTTACGCAACGTTAACTCGCGAGTCTACATAGGTGCGAAAAAACAAGGAGAGAGAGAGGATGAGTCGAAAACCTTGATGATGTGCGCGCACGCGCGGAATTTCAGACCGACGTTTATAATCGATTAGACACTCTTGAGCGCAAATCAAACAATAACCATCAGAGCGCTTATTTTTTTCCTCGTTTTAATCCACAGTCGCGCTTGTAAAAATATGCTGGAAATATTTATGCTAATGTGCGATTCTCGGTATATTACAAGTATTTGGGTCGAGTTTATTAGGAATAATATACAATGCCGGCGTTATGTTATGCGAGCGATTTAGCTAATATGGGAGATAAGTGCGTATATAATATAATTCATCGAATTTTTTGTCTCGGTACTTTTCCGCGTTGGATTATTCACGGCGAGACAGACAAATTAATTAGCGGCTAATCGAGACTGAAATTACTCGAGTTTCTTCTAAGACTTTTTTCGATAAATATAACGCTCGCAACGTTCGCGTGCGTTTATATACTCTCGTGGCGGCTAAGAATAAACGCCTTTTGCCCGCGCTCTGACGCAATCGCGAAAAAAAGATCATACGCGAAATTCCGAAATATACATCATCCTCGTGTCTTCGAAAACTAGGTTTACGCGGCGTGTAGTACAGCAGCGAGAATTGAGTTATAAAGGCGAGTCGTATAGCGCAGTTAAATGCGCGTAAAGCCGCTGACTCTCTCGTGTCTTCTTCGTCTTACATATACTGCGACGTGTATACGTGCGTGACTCAAGGTCGCGATATTCCGCGCTCTGCTTTTTTTTTAAAGGAAACTCTCGTCTCTCCGTTCAGTTCTCAAGTGCAGGTAATATAGGCTCGTTTATTTATGATAATTACAAATCAGCGTTAAAAATACCTTCCAACTCGTCAAAAGCCAAGCATCTTCCCAACTCGGAGGTGCGAAAGCGCGGCGTCAAAGATTCTCCTCCGATCGTAAAATCCTTGTTTTGGATTCTCTCTCTTTCCCTCGCAGCTCTCAGCCGAGAGACGGGATTTTTGCTCGTTAATTCCTTTTGCTCCGCTTGCTGTGCATCAGAGCCGGAAAAAATTTTATCCGAGGCGCTTCTTCTCTCTCTCTCTCTCTCTGCGGTGTTATACTCCGACGTTTTTGTCTCCCTCGATATGCGCTCTTTCTCTCTCTGCGCAAGAGGAAGAAAAGGAGGACGACTTTATATTCGTTCCCGTCGTAAAACAAGCTTCTCTCTCGAGTGTGTGTAAGGAATAAGACAACAAAAAAAAGGGAATAAGACGGAAATTTTAATTCCCTTTTAATTTCCTCTCTCACTCCTCGGCCCGCAAACAAGTTTTTCCCGCGGCGGTGAACAGTTAAATATTAATACGACCTTGCGCTCGCGAGAGAAGAAGCATTAACACGCCGCGCGCGGCGCGACGATAAATTCGCGAATAAAATTGCGCCCTCTCGCGCTTTTACACCCGACAATGACATATGTACTCGCGCGTTTACGGTCGCACCGTAAAAAGACCGGCGGCCGAAAAAGACGCTCGTAAATACGCGGCGGGAGAAATATAAAAGCGTCTCGGGATGAGAGCAAACAACAAATGGAATTGAAATATCGATAAATCGAATGGTGAATGAAAATATCCCGCGGCCAATTAAATATCTTAACAAGCCTGCGCACACACGCGATGAGAAAAGTGTCGCCCCCGCTCTCTTTCTCCTGGGAGTCATCGATATAATATATAGGCTTGAGAGTCGTCAGAGTTGTTATACATTATGCGGCGCTGCACCAGTGCGAGAGTTATTCAGCGGCGTAATTACCCGGACGGCGGATCTCGCGATTTCGCAGAAGCGCTTAATTAGCGCCGAGCGTGACTTTGATTCCTGTCGCTCTACTCCCCTCTCTCTCTCTCTTACTGGTTATTTGCTTGTGTGCATCAGCTCTTTCTCTTCTCTCTCTCTTTCGCAGCTGTACACATGGCAGGTCTGTCTTATATACGTCGTGTGTGACTACTACTACTCGCTGTGTGTATTATGGTGTTGTTCGTTTGGCTGCATTAAAAAATTTCAGGAGTGACAGTGCGTCGGATTTATTCTGATCAAAGGGTCTCGCATGACTGGTCGAATGGGCGGGGAGCGATCGTCTTGTCGTCTTTATGACGAAATGGATTTTTTTTCTTCTCTCTTGGCGTTAGACTCGCACTTTGATCTTTCTCCGAGAGAGATCGCCGGGCTTCAAAAGCAGCTAACGTAATTATACGATACGCCGCGACGCGCCAACGCTCCTAATAGACGTCGATATAACTCATCTCTCTCTCTCGTTCGAGAATCTTCGTCATCGTCACTCACCTCTGCAAACAGCAAACAAAAGCGAGAGAAAGAAAATGGCTATAATACACAGGTCTCCATATATCCCGACCTCTCGCCGCACAATTAGCTTCGGTTTGTGCGCGCCGTGTTTGAAACTCGAGAATACATCCGCATTTCTCTCTCTCTCTCTCTGTGCCGATTCGTTCGCTCGAATTTCCCGCGCATTATCCGTTATTATATTTCGCGGTGCGTATTAGCTGCATTGTGCGCGAGCTTTTGTGACTCGCGTTTACTGCACACATCGCGATAGGCTTGTTCCGAAGACTATTACGATTTTATTATTCTTCTGTATTTGATAAATAATGAGGGGAAAATTTTCGAGGAATGCTTCCTTTTTCATAAATCCAAAAGTGTTTTTTAACGAGGCTTTTCAAAGAGAGAGAATATCGGTCAAAGTCCTTTAACGGCGTGTAATAGCTGTGCTCTGCGCAAGTATTACCACGAGCAATGTTTTTCAAGTGTCAGCGGAGGCTTATTGAATAATGATGTTTTAATAAGCCGCCCTTGGCAGGCAATTTAGGTCGACGTTGCGTATCATAAGCGCGCGCTGAATCCCCTTAATTTAGATTAATTAAAAAATCGCGCGACTACGTCAAAGGAAAATTGAATTTAATAACATTCAATCAAGTTATTTCCTTTCAATTCGCGAGAGACAGAGAGACAGGGGTAAGGGCAACCAAAACTCGCCAATTAAACGCGAGAGGAAAGCTGCAGATGCCAGGTCGAAGAAAAGAAATAAAGCCTCGAGGCGTCTTGCATATATAATTAAGCCGATTAAAATCTTTTATTTCGCAATCGTCGCACGAGCCGTGCCGAGATGAAGATTAATTAATTAAACGCTCGAATTCATTCCACTGCTGCTGCTGCTACTGCCGTAACATCACGATGATCTTGCAGAATAATATACATACATCGTTCAACTCTAGGAGCAGCACCGAACGATTTCACAGTTATTATCCGTGACACGATTCGAAAAATCCACTGCTTCATCATCCTCGCGCTGCACAAACAAATTGTGAGCTCCTCTATCAAGCTCTCTATATACATATAGCTTGAATATATATCTACGAATAAGAATCTCGACTCTCGGTTTAATGAGACATCTTTATGCAGTGCGCTGCGCTGCTCGCTCGCTCGCGTTAACAATCGTTAACAATGCGGCGTCTGCAGTAGCCTGGAGCGTCGTCGTTCTATACGCTATATACACTTGCGTCCACGTGGGCGGTTGCGCTAATTTATAGTCTTCATTTGCGAGTTCAGGCTTAATGGATTGTTAGCTCGTCGTGGTGTATTGCAATATCTCGAGCTGCTGCTGCTGCTCTGGTTTTTCATTTTTTTTCTCTCGTCGGAGGCAGGAGTTTCTCGTTATAATTAAAGTTAATTGGCGCGTTATTTCGTGGGCCGTTCCCTCTCTCTCTCTCGGGTTTTATTTAGATTAGCGCGCGAGCAGCTCTGGTTAGAAGTGGATTAGGCTGTAGTCGTCGCGGAGTTTAGTTAGATCGTGTCGTCGTCGGGAGAGAGTCTTGAATATTCATATGCGCGTGCAGCTCGAATTAAAAGGATTTTATTGTTCTTACAAAATAAATAGAAGATTCGAGTGTACGGCCCCTGCTTTGTGATTAGAAATTTAAATCCTTAGAGAGATTTTTTTTTATTCTTGACCGACTGAGTATGAGTTTGAGCGATGTATACAGCGGACAGAGAATGAAGCACTTGCTGTAATTATTATAAATATCATCAAATTCTGCGAAGGAATTTCGTCATTAACCGACTGGTGTCGGCTCTTATTTCACACACAGCGCGTATAACGGCTGAATTTCTAAATTGCTAAATAGCTTCCATCATCGTAAATTAGCGGCAAACGATGATTAATAATAGCCATAGTTGGAATTTACTGTTAATTATTACTATCTGAAATGCCGCAGAATGTGTGTTACACGTTCGTTGCCTCATTACGAAATACCTCTCCCCCCGTATATACAATTCATTACACCCGGCATCAGCTCCGGTTTATACGCGTATATACATCCAATTATAATTTTTCTCGTTTTTTTTTCTCATCGACTCTTGATATAATAAAACGCGTATCGCATATATAAACCAAGTCGTACAACAATGAGGAGCAGCTCGAAGCGTGATAAATATTCCAGCTGCCGTGTCTCGTCGTTTCGAAAAAGAGAAAAAAAATCCCGAGACTGTAGTCCCCATTAATAAAGCCTCCGATCAAAATTCAGCTTTGCCGCAAACGAAACACACACAGAGAGAGCGAGAGACCGCCGCCTCATATCGAAAGAGCAAAAAGGCATCGTCGTCCCCAGCCCGACTCTCCCATTGTCATCCCGCTCGGCAGCTGGAAAAAAAAGAGTCGAGAGAGAATCTGCCGTCCCTTTCGGAATTTCGCTCTCTATTATAACCCGAAAAATCCTGCGACCGAAAAAAGAGGCTCTGCAGAGAGAGCGAGAAAGGGCTCGCTCGCTCGAGAGACAGAAAAAGAGATACCCCAGAAAAAGCATACGCGATAGAGCAGCAGAAAGCGAGAGAATCGGCTTCGTTATTAACACGTCCGCGCATAACTCGGATTCAGCGGCGCGTCGCGAAATATTTATGGTCCCTGAAGCAGCGATAGAAGCGGTGTTCTCTCTCTCTTCTGCTCTGCAGCAGCGAGAGAAATTTTCATACGCCGGAATTTTTGAATTATGGAGGCGACGGCTATTTTTTAAAAGTAGTACTACACGCTGCACAATGACGCTTTGCGCCGCCCGCAAACGACTCTCTGCGTGAGATCGTTCTCACACGTTTATATACCATATATAGAGGTGATAATTTTCGAGCTTAGATTAATTACTCGCATCTCTTTTGTGCGTCTCTCTGAAATAGCGAGCTCTATTCGCGCACGTGAAAAAATAAGGAAGAAGAAAAAAAGTCGTTAAGGTGCCGACCGGGGTTTTTCGCGCTCGATTGAGCGCCGCTGGCGTGAACGAACGACGAGGCGAAAGAGTGAGAGAGAGAGAGAGATTCTTCGCGGCGCGCAAGCAACGATATGGGGTAGTTATGGCGAGAGAGAAAGAGCCAAGGATGGAGGATCGGAGTTATGCCGCCGCCGCCGCTGCGCCTTGTTACTGTGTGTACGTGTATACACACGCGGGAGACGAGGTAAACGTACGATCGCCTACACAAACTGCAAGAGAGAGAGATGGAGTAGTTTACGAGAATATGTTGAAATTTTTATCGAGTAATTTAATCCATCTGCGCGAGAGTGTGTATTATTACTGCACTATAAGAAATCAGTGAAAATCACGATATACCAAGCTCCTCATCGGCGCTATATAGAGAGAAACGCTGCTGCTGAATACAAAAGCGAGCGAGATATCCGGCAAAAACGAGAATCACGAGAGCCCAAGAAGAAGAAGAAGAAGAAGCATGGAACTGCAGTCGTGCAAGAGCGTCGGCGTCGAAGGAATGCGAAAATAGCGGAGAGAAAGAGAGAGAGAGAGAGCGAAGAGGAGGCGAAGCGCGTGTATATAACCCAGAGCTATATACTGCAGCCGTGGCAACAATAAAGTCGGCTTGCCGGCCATTTTTAATCGGTCGCCCGCCTGCGGATTCCCGCGCGATCGCGCGAGCATTAATGCGCCGCCGCCGCCGCCTCGGCTTTTTGCGGTTGCCTCTTTTCGTTTATGTAATTGCAGTCGTCGGAGCTCTCTGCCGTATGTGTGAGAGCAATCCAGTTAGCACACACGAGGATTTTCGACTCTGGATGCAGGCAATTTTAGAGCATCTGTCTCTCTCTCTCTCTCTCTCTCGAGATGAGCGATTATATTGTCGGCCTGATGAAAGTCGCTCTCTCTCTCTCGGAGATTAATTTAATCCACGGAAATTTTTCATTCTCACTCTCGCGCACTATATATAAATCGATTCCTCTGAAAGCTCGCAAAAACAGTAGAAGAAAAAAAGAAGATCGAGACCGGCCAGATAACCCAAGTCACCGCGAGCCTCGTGCTAACTGGGCTCTCTCGCTTTTAATGAATCGCCCCGTGTGCGTCTGCAGCCAGGCTTGCGGCTTAGATTATCGAGAGGATTTTCGGCTTGATTGCTGTGCTCGCACTCGTGCTCTCGGCTGCTGCTGCACAGGGGAGCGAGAACTCGTCGATTGTTTCGCCGCTGCTCGCGTGGGAATGCGTATATAGCCGGCTCTATATACTCTCCTTCTTCTTCTTCTACTACTTCTTCTTGCTCCTCTTCTTCTTTTTTCACCCCGTATTCGAGAGGGGAAGAGATAATTTCATCGAACAACGAGATGAGTCGGGAATTTACACGCCGGCTCTGCTGTGTACTTTTTTTTCACGCTGTGTTATACGGCAAGACAATGGATTATTTCGCGAGGATTACTATTTTGCAGCTATACTGTCGCAGTGCTGTATACAGATCCGCATTCTATTCATACGCAAACTACCGTATATGCATTCAAACCTGCAGCACAGTCGGTTACATCTCACTCGCTCTATATATGTCGTTCGAATAATGCTCCCACTGTCGATCACTCGAGATACGCTATACACATATATACGCGTCCCTCGAAATCTCGAGCACGATTTTGCGATCGATGTACGTGTATATAGCACCACTGCGACGGAATCACGACAAACTGCATGCACTCGAAGGACAAAGACGTTTATTGTTGCGCAACGCTGCGCTGCAGCCACGTGACGCAATTGCGCGACTCTGACTCTTGACGCGCGAGCAGCGACGAGTCTTTAGAGCGACCAAAGAGGATTTAATTGGCGGAAATTAGCGGCCACGTGCGCTTAGCCGAGATTTCTGCTGTGTATTGCTTTGTTTTTGTGAGAGTGTTTTTTTTCGTTATATATGCGGCCGTGGGACTGTGTTATCTAATATATATACTGGACGATTTCGAGCGCGAAAGTTGATTAATAATAATCGTTAAAAGCGACAGTCCGAAGCAATTTTCAACTGAATCGCTACAGCCCGAATATCATTAATACGTAACGAAGCGCGCCATAACTCATTCGACATCGATATACAAAGCCCTTTTGTCTGACGGAGCCACGCTTCAGGACATTTTTTATATAATATATATCGATCCGCACTAGCACTTTATGCGGGCTTCTTCCTCGTCTCTTCGAGCCAATTAACTCCCTCGTGACTGACTCGATTAATCATCAGCCTACTCGATGAAACTTTGAATAAAATATGTCGTTATAAGCTATATACAGCTCATATAGAAACGCATTACACACGCTGAATATTCGTGTATTAATTTCCGGGATATTAGTCGCGAATTGAGCTCGATGTTTTAATCGCTTTGATCTACTAATGTACATATACGCATAACCTTTTTGCGCGCCGCTTACACAGCTTTTCCAAATATTATTCCGGCGAGTCAGTTTGCCGAGCCATTAATTTGTACATGGAGAATTAATTGCTATGCTTTTGTGGGGACGCAAAGAGAGAGAGAGAAAGAGAGGTGGGGCAACGGTATTCATATATAATAGCGGATTTAAGCCAGCTTTGGCTAATACCTATACTTTCAAGCGGAATTCTAGAGAGACTGACCGCATTCACTCTCTCTCTCTCTCTCTCTCTGGGGTTTAATCTTTTTCCTCTGCACAAACTTGGTGTAATTAGTCGTTTGCTCTCTATAGTGCGAGTGTACGCCCTCTGTCTGTTATTAACAAATCCGCGAATTTCACAACGCCGCTTAAAACTTCGAATCGATGACTGAAATACATACTAATCGAGCTAAAAGACAGAAGAAGATTTCTTTTAAATTCCGAGCACATTGTGCTACCCTCGAGAGATAGTTCGCCGTCTCTCTCTCTCTCTCTCAGCTCAAGAGAATTATCCCCCCGCGGTTGTTATCTTACTTAAACGCCGTACGAGGTATAATGGGCCGCGGGAGTTTACCGGCCCATAAATCCGCTGTTCTCTCTCTCTCTCTGTGTATATGTGCGTGTATATATATGCGTCGCCTGACACTATGAGCTGCTCTCTTGGAACATCCCTTCCGGCGATTTTACGGCGCTACACACACATATGCGTCGGAGGAGGAAAATTTTTTATCGTTGAGTAGGACTGACCGTATAAGAGGTCTGATGTTATTGCGCCGGGGGAAATGATAGTTCTCTCTCTCTCTTTCTCCGCAGATGTGCGGAATTATTTCACGACGCTCCGGGATATAAGTAGGTATATAAGTTGTGTATATCGTCGATTATCCGATTATTCTTAGCTGCGTATATACGGTGAGATGCAGGAAACTTTGCGGATTTTATATCATATATATATCGTCAAGTTTGCTGCACGAGTATATCAAGACATATCCCCTCTGGAAAAGAGAAACAAATATACAAAGAGACTCTTTCGGCAAGAATTTCTTTCATCGCGCATATAATCAAATTTGCGACTAGCTCTACGACACGACATAAAGAGAAAGGAGCTGCAGAGAGAAGCAACTGAGGGGGGTCGGATTCTCTTTTTCTCTCTCTCTCTCTCTCGCTCCGTCGGCCGTCTTTAGCCAAGGGTCATTGCGCATCGATCATGCGATTCACGACGTGTATGTGTATATATATACACACACCCGCCTCCTCCGCCTCTGGGGAAAGACGACGAGGCATCGGCAAAGAAAAGGGCGCGAGAGAGAAAGAGGGAGAAAAGCAAGGCGGCGGTTAGAGGATACGTTATATGAATAGAGTTACAACTTGGAAAAGGGCAGATATATAGAAAGGGATATATTTATATACACACGCGCGCTCACGAGCTTTTTCTATCTCATGGCGAAAGTAATTGCACGATGTTTAGGGAGCAATTTGTTACAATACGCGTCTTTGTTGGGACGCGCACAATGCCTCTCTCCTCGTGTCCTTTCACGGGAAATATGTATGTATATATGCGTCGAGCTAGCGCGAGTTTGCTAATTGTCCGTCGGGCTTTGTCCGCGGGAGATACGCGCACTGGATCGAATAACGAAGTTAAAGTAGGATATATGTATTTTCGAAGGATTATAAATACAAGATATAGAGAGATTCCTCGATATATCGCAGCAGCAGCAGCAGCAGCGGTGAGTACATACAATGTGTCGCTGTTGGAGGATATTTATCAAAGTCATCGAAGAGGAGGAATTAAAAAACGAGAGTTAAATAAAAGCTGCGCACAAAACTCGCCCCCCATCGGAACTTTATCATCGACCCCCTCGCGCAGTTATAATACAAAACACAGTCCGACCTTTATATAACACGCCGATATGAAAAAGGAGCGGGAGAGGAAAACAAAGTAAAGAATCTCTCTTCCCCTGAAGAATACAGAGAAAAGGTATCAATTGATCAATGAGAAACAAAACTGCGCGCGCGCTCTCGAGACACGCCACGAGCAGACTCTCCTCTCATTCTCTGCACCTAATGCGGTGTTCTGTGCAAAGTAGCCCCGACCGGCGGTCCATTGAAATTCGCACACACATACACAGAGAAAGAGATCGAGCGACTTCCTATAAACGCGAGACAAAAAGGCCCACCAAAACAACGAGCCGCAGCAGAGTCGAGGAGTCGCACTGCAGAAGGAGAGAGAGAGAGAGAGAGTAGAAAAAGCCCCCACTACTATACACTACTATATCGTCGGCATCCTCCCTCTCTCGCACGCATTCTGCTCTCCCTTTGAGCCCACGCACCCAGTAAATTCGTCGAGTCGAATGACAAAGCGAGAAGTGCCGCGCGCGCGCTCGCTTTAATACAGTATCCACCTTCGAGTCGTGCGCACACACGCGTTTCACTCTCAACCGGCTTCTGAAAAACGCACCGAATTCAAATATATATAAACACTGTACTCTAATATCTCGTGTATACGTGCGTGTATATAAACGAATTCGATTGCCGACTCTCGTGTTTCGAAGGGAGAAGAGAGAGAGGGAGGGATAAGCAATAGGGGGATGATGTTGCCGCCGCCGCCGACGCCGCAAGCTCTCCACGAGAAAAAAGGACCACCGGCAGTTAGTAGGCGAACGAGCGCGCGCGCGAAAACACGCGTATAATCGATTGCGCAACCGACTCGTGTTGTCGCTTTTTTTTTCTCTCTCTCTCGTCGCGAGCTGTGCATTCGCCGTCATAAATCACTTAGTATATAGCATCGGAAGTGCGATCTCCCGGGAGGCTACTTCTCTCTCTCAGCTCCTCCCGGGACTCTATATACCACGTGTGCGCGTGTTTACAACGTGACTCTGTGTGTGTGAGTGTTTTGTGAATGGTGAGGATAGCTGTGAGCGGCTATTAATCGTGTGTGGTGTATACCTTGCATATATCGCGGATTGATTTCTATGGGGTGTCGGTGTTATTGTCCAGCCGAGGAAGACGAAGAGGAAGAGGATGAGCCTGTACTTTTCGATCGACTGGAGCCGGTTCGGCCAGAACCAAGTGACTGGATTAACCGTGGTTGGTTTCTGTGCTTCTTTTTTTCCCCATCTCTCTTCGCTTCTCTCTCGTGATTAATCGCCGGGGCTGTTTGTGTTTGGGCTCTGGGAATTTTTAAAAATCATTATAAATGATCCGATTTTTTCGAGTGAATATAAAAAGGGCAAGAGCTATGTATAATACCTGCGCGAAAGGGAGCACGTGGTAACTTTTGCTTATTTCGCGTGCGCGCGCAGATGGCGCTTTCTTGTTTACAACGCTTTCGCGCACGTGCGACTCGCATCTTTATACTTTACTATTACAAATCATTTTACCAATTAGTACACATACATCACGTAATCAATTAACGTATCCCACAACGAAAATGACCGGTGCGGTCCGTCAAAGTTTATATACCCTTTCAATTCGACAATACCCCTCACACCTACACGCCAAACCGACATAATAATATATACCTGAGGTGTCTATACACAAGCGGCCGTTCAGTATAATGACGAGCGATTCTCGGTTTGTGCTGCAGGTGGCGACGCGGCCTTGGAGCCCAAATCAAGGCAAGGCGCGGGAAATGACAAAGCTCTGCAACCACAAGAGAAAAATCCAGCCAATACAGCCACAGCCACAGCAGACGACGGTGCAGCAGACGGCGGTGCAGGCGGCGCTCGGCTCGAACCAACAACAGATCGCTCCTGCGAACCAGCCGACCATCACTTCGATACCGCTCAGCGCCGGATCGCCACAGCTCAACGAAAAATCGAAAGGTACGTGCAAGCTATATACTCTACTTTCTTCTTTTCTATAAAATTTTTTCTTTTGTTTATTTGTCGTTAGTTAGTGAGGGAATCGGTGATGTCGGTTACCGATTTTTTTAAAATTACTATGGGATATTTACCAGGGATCGTGACAGAAAAAACGTTACTCGCTACTTGCCTTTAGCTTCTTCAAATATTTGTTGATTAAAAAGCACATAACCTGCAAACGTGACTTTCGTGGTTGTTCGAGTTACGAGTATCTCTTGCATATAAATGCAGATGATTAACAATCGATTTCGTGCCCACATAGTACAAAGTTTTGAAAATAATTCGAGCAGAATGACTTAATTTCCAAGCGAGCGCGCAAGTCTCCGCCTAATTTTCATTCACAAATCTCGTTATTTGCGACAAAGTAGCCAACAAAGTGGCCAACAAAGATGAGCCCCTTCGTTTGCGCGTTGAAAAGCAACAGCGCAGCCGTTTAGCGCGACAAAGAAAACACTTAGCTCGTCGAAAATCCCGGTGTTTTCTTTGAAAATTCAAAACGCCACAGAGAACGCCCCGAAAAATCGTAAAAGTAACCAGAGAAATAGTCCCACAGCTAGAAAAACCACTCCTCGCACAAATATAATAACTCGATAAAACCCCGGAAAAATAGACAGAAAGTTTCACGTTGCCAATTGTCGCGCGCATCTTCGCAGCCACTTTAGATCCCCCGATAAATAAGCCCCCGAGAGAAGCAGGCAACAACACCTGACCTTTTCGCGACACAACAGATTTGTCTTTCTCGTCGTCCTTTGATGTAACTTCACACCTCCTCTAGAGGCAGGGAAGAAAGAACCTCGTGTACACGCAGCTTCCGGCTTTTACTCGGTCGGAAGAATTTGGGATAGATCGTAAGACAGAATTTGAAAATTCCAGTGCCGTGTGTGCCGTCCGACGAGTCGGAAGGATTCTCCTCAGGGAATTTCCCATCGGATACTGCTAGTAAGTACTACCGGCAAAACTAGATCGATCCGTCGATTACGCAGTGCGGACAACGGATTAACACCTGCGCCTAAGATACAGCCGTTCGCGCGAAACTCTAATCTCCGAGGGAAAGGGTCAGGTAGCTGTACGCTCTCTCTCTCTCTATAAGCCTCTTATATGAGCGTCACTTGCTGCTACTGCTGGTGCGCCTGTATATATACTTCGTTTTTCTTGTGTGTATTCTTCCGCGCAGCTCGAAATTTATTCACACGTATTCACGCATTTACATTGTATAGCTACGATCTTTGAGAGAAATCATAACACATGGCGCGCTGTGTGAAGTATACGATTGCCGGCTCTTACTATAATCCCGAGCACTCAAGCCTCGGCCAATAATATTAAATGAATCATCAAAAAAACAACAGAGCTTTTTCACACAAAGCGCCGCGCCGTGTTACACAAAGGAAGCGATAAACACAGTGCTTCAACACCGATCGAGCCCCGATAAAACATCAAAAAGTGCCTCGAAATTAGCCCCCGCGCACCAGCTGAAACGCGCGCGTGCGCCGGCAGGTTCGGAACCCGAGGGAAGAATCTTGATGTGCGCGACGGGAAGTGCTGACCTGCGCGCGGATATATATGTGTGTGTCTGTGTGTATGTGTATATATACACACCTGCGGATCTGTGGAGCGAGAGACAGATGTAGAAGGATCTGGCCAATTGGCACGTGCGTATTATATATACATTATTCGGGGCTAAGAGTTTTGGTGACTAGCACGTTTTCGAGTGGCTGCGTTTCTGAATTTCCATCGAGGTAATTATTCAAATTACTTGTGTATATACATATACACGTCTAGACCCTTGCTGAGCCGCAGCAGCGTGTATATATTATATCAAATCGAAACTTCTCACTCTCGGCGCCGCGAGAGCGCAAACATCGTTAATCACCGCGTAACGAGCGTTAATCCGTGTATATATATATACACGTATACCCTGTTCTCTCTCGAAAACAAAGTCTCGACAGAGTCGAAAGAGAAAAAGGAAACGAGTAGCTGCAATTACCATAGGTTCATAACTCGCAAATATTTGCCCGTCCTATCGTTTGATGTCTCCCGAACTCTCTCTCTCTCTTCTTCATCATCCCTTTTCTCTCATGTCCGCGAACTTTCAACTCTCTCCGACGTTCGACTCTTCGCAAAGCGTTACATTACAGTCGATCCGCTTCTTCTCTGTCCCTCTCTCTCTCTCTCTTGAGGCAGTAGATCCATCCGCCACGTGGAAACTTTTAGATTGGTTCGTCGTCGTCGTCGTCGTATTACAAAAGTTTGCCGCGTAGCAAGAGTGACGTGCCTAAGGTACACGTACACGAAAAAGACCGCCGGATCGAACGTACTGCACACTTCGATAGAGTAGAAGGAGTAGGATATAAACCGGAGAAGAAGAGAGAGAGAGAGAGAGAGAGAGAGAGAGAGAGAGACAGAGAAATGATAGTTATAATGGTCCAGACATTTATTCAGCATCGGAGAGAGAAAGAGAGATAGCTATATACGTGTGCCAACTTTGCTGGAGGAGGACCAAAAGTTTCCTTCCTCGAGGGCGGCAGTATAATCATTAGGAAAAAGTCGACGGCGAAGAAAAACGACGAAATTGCGGTATTAGCGGCGACGTCCCTCTCTCTCTCTCTTGGCTTCCGCGTCGCCATCAGTGTCTATATTGCTGTTTTTGCTATACGACGACGAGTCGCTCCATTAAGGCGATAATGTATATTACAACAATCGCGTCGCTGACGGGGGTTATAATGCGACTGATTTCCAAAAGCTCTCGTGTGTGCTAGCTGCTTTTTACTCTGCGAATGTATTGTATACACCACACGTATGTATAATACGTATATAGGGGAGTAGTTGTTGCGAGGTTTCATCGGGGAAAGAGAGCGAGAGGCCGGACGGGGATGATTATTTTCCGGGCTTGCGATATTTCGCGTCACGCGATAATTGATTCTTGCTGTCGACGGCGGCGGCGGCGGGGAAGTATACGGGTTTCGGGATGATTGGATTAGTTTTTGTGTGCCTTGCTAATGGCCGTCCCATGGATTTGTGTGCGAGTGTCGAGCTGCAGAGACATAAAAGAGGGGGGTATATATAGTCTGTCGGCCTGTTAATTATCGACGCTCTCGATATATGTTATATCCTCTATACATGTAAAAGCGAGCTGAATTCGAAATCAGTCGTCGATGTATCGGATTAATAATATAATAAAAAAAATATCTATAACTCGCAAATATAATCGTTCCGTTATATACGCGGCACGCAGAAACAATCAATTCGCACACGACAGAGAGAAATTCCCCATTACCCAAGGTATAACGTATTTTCCCCGGGTTGCGACTCGCGCGCCCTTTAGACTTTCAGATTCGCGCGGAATTTTAAGTTCAGCTCGCTCTCGAGACTTGACTCGCTCTTTTGTCAGATTCTTCGCTGCTGCTGCTTCTTTATATGGAAAAGATTCCGGGAAGGAATTTTATCTGTCTCGCGCGATTCGCAGGGGCAGGTTTTCCTTTTATTGCCGCGATCAAGTTTTCGTTTCTCTTCTTTTTATTTTTTACATCCCCACACACCCAAGCTCTTTCTTTTTCATAAAAAACCGCCACACGAGTAGGGTGTATTAGTGTCATAAAAATCGAAGCATCTAATTTCGATCGGATGTGTAATTTTCCCCCACAGCAGCAGCCGGTCCACACATTCGTCACTCGCTTTCTCTCTGTTCTCTATTCATCCCAAGCCATTTTCTCTCATCTCTCCCCCCATTTATACAGCCGCAATATTCCGCGTCTGCAGGCGACTACTACTTATTTTTCACGCGCGCGCGCGACAGTGTCTCTCTCGAAATTTCTTTATCTTTTCCCCTTGATTTGAGATTCACCCTCTTGGCTCTTCTTTTTTACTCCCGGCGTGACCTTTTTCCTTTTTTACTTTTATATATACCAGTAGCAGCATCACTACTCCACTCCGGGGCATAAAACCTATTCATCATATCCGTAATTCTAACTGCGCGCACACAGTTCTCTCTCTCTCTCTCTCTCTCGCGCGCGCGCCTCCACCGCAGAGTATAACGAGGAAGAGGGCGCGAAGGATATTAAATTTCCGCGAGAGCAGTATTAAACTTTCATCGCTTCATAACGTTATTACGAGAGCTGGCGAGGGCAAGAGCGAGTGAGAGAGAAAGACACTTTTATCAGAGTTTCTTTGCTGCAAGTTCAGCTCCAAGGAGGAATCCCCGGAACTGCCGCTGCGCCTCCCTTTCATCGGTGTGCCGGCTTTTGTGTGGAGAGACGAGTAGAGCTTCCAAAGGGAAGCGTGAAACTGCGGCAAACACGTTTTTCCTTTGAGTGCAGGCTTCTTCTCTTAATTTTTGCGTTTCGCTGAGGTCACGCGATGTTTAGCTGCTGTTTTTCTTGAGGGGGGATTATCGACAAATTGCCGGGATTAAGAGTAGATCACACGGCTCTCGAGCGAGTTGTTGTTGTGCTTCTCGCGCACAATATGTTTTCAGTGCACACACGGAGCTCTCGAAATCTTATTCAAACGAAAAGCAATTTCCCTCGCCGACTCGCTCGAGAGTGAGAGAGAAACAGTGGCTGCTAGGAAAAATATGTAAATCATGAGCGAGAGAGTTTAGGAAGGAAATAAAGCCGACGAACACCCGAATTAAATCTAACAATTTGAAAGTGATCTCGAGAATCCCTCGAAAGAACTTCTTCGTCGTCGTAAAGTAACAATCTCCGGTTCGCGCGCGCGCGCGCGCGTCTCGAGACTCGTCTCCCCAGGCGAGTATATACATATAAAAGTCTCTCTCTCTCTCGCGCCCTCCCGAAAATATAATGTTTGCCAGGAGAGAAGGGAGATAAAAGCGCATAATAATAAATCAGAGATCTCTCTCGTGAGCGGATCTCTCGCCAAACTTACGGGGTAAACAAATTTCTTTTTTTATTCCCCGCAACTCGAGGGCGGATATTTTTTACGAGCCTGGAATTGCGGCTTTTTATGCTTCGATATATATTACGTTCGAGACGTTTGAGAAATAAGCAGCAGCAGCTAGAGAGTATATAGTTTTCCGAAGTAAATAGCCTATTTACAGGCTAAAATAATGTTTTATGCAGGTGTATACTCGCCCGAGCCTTCTACTGAATTTTTCCGAAGGAGAGTACTTATGCTAATGGCTCCTTTAGCCGCTCGCGTTCGTTTATTTTTCATGCTCTACTATACACTCGTACGGGCGCTGCAGCAGCGCGAAACTGAAAATAAATCCATTAATAATTCCCCGGATCCCTTTTTCAGCGCGTATAATAACGAGCATCAAAATACAATCTCAAACTCTCGTGCTGCAGCTTTATCGAGCGACTACACACACTGAAAAATTTTACATAAACGTCGAAAAAGTCGACGAGAGCGCGATTGCCCCACCCCATCGCGCACGGACATCAAGCTTACTCACTCTTTCTCTCCTTGACTCTCGGCAGCAGTACTCTACTCCCCCGCAAAACACCGAGCGAGAATCGCGTGCGCTGTCCGGGGCATTATATTGCATAGTAGTGGGAGTGAGAGTAGAGACGGGGTGGAAACTGCATGCGGTGGCTGCTGCTGCTGCTGCTGCTGCGATCAATCACTTAGGGCGCGAGAGGAGAACGAGCTTTGCAGAGAAACACTCAGTGCGCAAGACCGTTTAAAGCTGCTGCTGCTGCTGCTGCTGCTGCTGCTGCAGTTGCAACTGCGCATGTGTGCAGCCGAGGATTTCTCCTCTCGCGGCTTTCTTGGGTGTGTTTGCACCTTTTGTCGAGCTGCTGCTGCTTCTTCTTTGTTCGTTGGGTGTTGGCCGCCGCCGTAGCTACTGTCACGAATGAGCCGGTAATTGTGTATGTGCAAGAGGGGATCGATTGTGCGCTGGCTTTCTTCCGGGCGTACGCGCTGATGGCCGTGTTTAGAGATCGCAGCTAATTAGAGTCCTCGTCCCCGATGATGTTTCGGCTGTCTCTCTGAATGGAGTCGTAACGACGTTTCCGTGATCGCTCGACCGAGGGATAGACGGACAGACTACACATTTTAATCCACCCACTCGATTTATCCCTCTGTAGTATATAGACCTTATATATAACTTTCATCTATACACAGTCGCAAGCTCGATTCGATTTCAATCCTCTCTTCTTTTTTTGAGCCACACACACCTCTCTTTTACCGCTGCGGAGAATTGAAAAATACAGTTCCCCCGGGCGAATAATACTATACTCGCCCCCGCGCGTTATATTACGCATCGGGCTATGAATCGAGGGGTTATTTTTATACGGCCTCGAGGGCTCGTGTGATGCGTATTACGTTTTGCTGATTTTTGGCTTTTACACTGTATAGTAAAGGCATTATTTTCGCGCGACTCAATTCAAAGGTCCGGCCGGCGATGGAAAAAAAAGAGCACAAAGCATTAGCCCGCGATTAACGAGCCCCCCTCCGTAAAAAAAGCAGCAGCTCTCTTTGACTTCTCCACTCCTTTGTCGAACCACGCCGTCGAAGTCTCTGCTTCACAAAGCCTCGAAAAAACTTACTCTCGAGTCGCCCCAAACCCATACACACCTCTTTTCGCTGTTTTTTCTCTCTCGGTGCGGTGGACTCTCGAGTGCACCCCCTCTTTGTACACGTAGAGCCTTTTTTTCTCTCTCTCTCTCTCTCTTTCTACAGAGCTCTCGGTGTATGTAATAAAAGGGCAGAGGGTGAATCAGCGAGGTGTAAGCGAGCGCGATGCCTTTTAATAAAGAGAAATATTGATAAGGAGTGACTTTTTCACTTTTGTTCGCTCTCGGGTATATTAGGGGCTTTGTACGCTGCAAACTCTCTCTTCTCGAATTACGAGGATATATATAAGGCGTATCAATTATAGGAGGGATCGTTTCTCTTCTTGTTCGAGATGCAAAGTTCGAGGGCTGTTACAAAATACCGCGGATATCAATCTCTCTCTCTCTCTCGCTGTCATTAAAAAGCACTCACTCTCAGCTCTCGCGAAAAAAAAACACAAGTTATTAAAGCAAACGCAGCGGGGGCGGGTAAAATCACCCTTCGATAAAATCGAACTCGGCGATAATTTGCCGGCCGCACTGCACGCGTCTACTTAAACTCCGAGCCCTTGATCGAGGGGCGCGCCATTCGAGCTCTAAACGCGCGAGCATTAAAAGCACTCGCTCGAGCGCGTCGCGTGAGAGCTTTGAAATTTCGCGCAAGAGAGAGGGTGTGTTATTTTTTTCCTCTTCTATACTCGCGACTGTCGAGTCATTGCGCGCGACGATGTATAAGGATTTCTCGTTTCTTTTTATAATCATCGTCGTGTCGAGAGAGCAAAGAGAGAAAGTATATGTTGTATATGGGTAATACACACGCACGTAGTAGTAAAAAGGAAAAATCACTCAGCGCCAATCAAGCAGAGCTCAATCCTCGCGGAGAGCGTATAAACTCTAATCAAAAAGCCCCTCCGCGCGAGCGCGCGCAGTTATTATTCATAAAAACAACGATTCAATTTACCGCGCGTAATCCCAACCAGCAGCAGCAGCAGCAAGCATCGAACGACCTCCCTCAAACCCTAACAAAAACGCTCCCGGGATCAAGCACTTCCTCCCCTACTCTCACTCGAAAAAAAGAAGAAGAAGAAGAGAGTCGTGTAGGTGTATACACACACACAGAGAGAGTATAGAAGCACAGCGTCTTCTTATCGCGGCTTGCGATCAATAAGTCCCGGGAGGAGAAAAGAATCCTCCTCTCCGCGAGGAGTAGTATAGCGTAGAGGAGGAGAAGCGGCAAAGCCACTGCCTGGAAGTGGCTGTGCAGGGGTGAGAGTTCGCGCGCGCGCCACCGCCGCTTGATAAGGGTTAATTTCATACGAGCAGCTCGGAGGGAAACAAGCGTAGTAGGGGGTGACGCTGCCGCCGCCGCCGCGGCTGTATAGCTGCTGGGGAATAGAGGCGACAGAGCCGAACCTGAAAATTACACTGGAGAGAGAGAGAGGGGGTGGAGAGAAGCTGCTGCCAGCGGAAACACCGAGTGTGTCTAGCTACACAGGATTTTTATCCTCTCTCTCTCTCTGTGTGTTGGAGGTGGAACGACCGCGAGTTAACTGGGGAATGAAAATTACGTTTGATGCCGGTATGGTGACTGATATTTTTATGTACTTATTAATAGTAACGACTCCGCAAACTACTTTGCCTAATTCCGCGGGTATAAGCCGGTTATAGCATCGGAAATGGCCGCGATCAGCGGTTTACCAAAGTGTGTCCATTATTCAGCTCTTGCCCCCTTGAGTTAAGCTCTCAAAGTAGCTCCTCTCGTCTTTGTACACGAGACTGTTGAAAAATTCACGCCGCATCACAGTGTATAGAGAGAAGCACAGAGGAGACAAAGCCGGAATACGATTGACGCGGAGGATACACCCCCCGAGAGAGATATATAGTTACAGTGTACCTACACACGTATATATAACGAGAGAGCCAACAAAAGGTGCGAGAGAGCATAACATCGCGCGCGCAGGATCGAAACGAGCTTTTGGTGGGGAGTAAAAGGGGTATACGCGATTGTCCGGTAGCGCCGCGCACGCGCGAGCCTCAGGGGAAATAATACAGCGGAGAAGGGATCATCCGCCGCTGCCGCGAGGAGAATGCCACTGATATATCTCGTGATGCGTTGCTCGACGGCTTTTCTATTGGTATACTTTGCTGCCGCCTCGGAGAGAGAGGGATATCCCGGTGAATTATGATTTTTACGAGCGCTTGCGATCGTTTTTAATTCCTCAGACATAAGCAGCACGGCGAAATTAGTCGCTCTATATCCGCGTATAAAAGTGTAATCTTCCGCTGCGAAAATCCCGCAAAAGTACATTACCCTCGGGATGATAATATATGAAAAAAGCTCACCTCGCCCGCGGATATATAAAGAAGCAGCGACAGCTTGGCTCTAAAGGACCGAGAGAGAGAGAAATATCTATGTAAGAAAACGAATAAGAGGACTGACTGGAAAAAGGGTCGACGGATTTCTTTTTCCATATACTACATACAGCGACGGCGTCGTGACGATTGACGCCGACGATATGGCGTTTCCTCGCGCGCAGACACGGAGATTCGATTACCGGAGGCGCTCTTTTGCGTATATATACCTATATAGAGACGTAGAAGGGATATATTCCTCGGTTTTTTTTCTCCTTCCGCACCGACGCCCGAGAAATGTTTTTATTTCTCGTCCTCCTCGGGGAGTTGACGCGCCAACGCGAAAATGTTATCTGGGGTCGTCTCGCCTTTTTCTTTCTCTTCTCCGCTTCTACTTCTTCTTTCTTTCTTTTTTTTGGTTAATTCAGTGAGTTACTCGTGTTCGAGTGTTCGCCCGGATAAAGCCGAGCGTGCGTGAAATTTTGATGCCTTGTTTTTGTCACACACGCCCCAACGCTCTCGTGTTTACCCACGGAGAGTTTTATCGGGCGCAAATTGAGATTTTATTCGAAACTGGAATAGTAATGGCCGACTCGATCCGACCGATACTACTTAAAACTCCAGACGGTAGTATACGTAATGTAATTCATAAGCCATGAGAAGCTGAGTGTGTGTATATATCACACTCATACCCGGCCATCAGTCAGCAGCCACTGAGACAAATTAGCCTCGAGAACTTACTCGATCAATTCTCGGGGAAAAAAGCGAGAAAAAAATCCAATCGCAGCAACTTTCACCCCTCCGCCCCCGTTCGCTGATAAATATTATCCCGGGCCAACATCAAACGGCATAACTCAGAGCCACAGCGGCGGCGGCGTCGTATCAGCGCATATAAATTCAATAAAAAGGGCCGCCGCCGCCGCCACCGCGCGATATATTCCCCGGGCGCGCATCTGTTTCTCTCTTGACTTTGTTTCCTCTCGAGCGAGAATATCCTCTCCGCTAAATCACGTCGTGTAAACCTCCGCCGCCACCGCGTGTGCGTAGGCGAACTTTGTCTGATCGTGTTCGCGCGCGCACAGTTATATACGGGGGAGGAAGAGAAAGGGAATCGAGTGTGTTGATGGCGCTGTAAGTGGAGCTGATATCTCGAGCTGAGGGGCTTTGCGAGGGATGTCTCGCAAAAAGCGAGAGCGGAAAATTAGCTTATTCGGGGGATTATTGGAAAGTTTTCCGTTATACTTTACCTTTTATATAATGGATTTAAAAAGCAGTTTGAAATGATAAAACGATGTAGTAGGTATATATAATTCACCACTACACGACGCAAAGTCCCGAATTACCGCGCGCGGGCAAAACCCTTTTCGGATGCTGTCCCTAACAAACCCCCGCGTAGTAGAATTATGATCCCTTTTCCTCATCCTTAAAGTAGCATATCGTCCTTTCCAGAGAGAGAGAGAAGAGCCCATGTTTATACGCACACTTTGCCCCGTAGACCCGAGACTACAACCACGAGCCGCCGACGGCGGTATAAATTCCCCGAGAAACCCACAAATCGCCCTTCGCTCGATTATTTTACAGAAGCTTTTTCTCGAGGTGGCCGGTGTCTGTCCGACCGTAACCCCAGCAGTAGCAACTCGGCTTTTTTTCTCTACCAAGCGATCCCTCTCTCTCTCTCTTGTTTTTTGCCAGAGGGTTGGTCTTGGCTTCTATAGAGAGGGTTTTGCTGAATCTATTCGCGAGAAATAATTGCCTGATTCTGCGGCTGTTTGCGTGATGGATTGCTGGTATTACTCACCGTTATACACACTAATACACATCAGAGTGTGTGTAATCGAAAAATACTGCTACGGATATATATGCGCTTGATTTCATTAGTATCCCTCCCGCTTTCGTCCAAAGAATCTGACTATCAAATTTCCCGGCAGTAGCAAAATCAACAATCCTTAATCACATCGACGTCCGCGCAGCTGTCGCAAAAAAAAGAAGCAGCAGAGAAAGAGATATACTACGAGAGAGCGAAAGGGGAATCCAGGCGTTAAAACTCCTCGGCGACTGTCCATTCTTCGTCGTCACGCAATTCCCTCTCCGTCTCTCTCTATTTTTACACACGGCGGATCTTTCCGCTCTTCCTCAACGAGGGTCGCACTCGTCTCGGGGTTTTTGCACTTTGCAGAGGCGGCGGCGGCGGCGACGAAAAAGGGAAAAGAGAGCTCTGAAAGCGAGAGAGAGAGAGAGGGTGGGAGATTCATTACCGTCCTTGAGTTATCTCCTCTCGTCCGCCAGTGGCGCGCGTCGGAGAGTAATTATCTGCTGTAGGATTACAGATAAAAGACCCCCTATTAAAAAGCGCCCTCCGCCTTTTACCCTCCACCTCCTCTCGTCTCGTCTCTCTACAGCTAGTGTATCAGTTCTCTCGCCTCTTTCCCAGCTCTCTCTCTCTCTCTCTTTCTCTCTGGTCCCTTTGTTTCTGGCCGTCTACTTGTCTCCGCGAATCTGTTCTCTCGCTTCCTTTTCCGTTTTGTCGAGCTTCTGCTACTACTGCTGCTTTTGTCCGCGGCGGCCAGCCGCGAATCTCAGTTTGCCTCGTTTTAGCGCTTTTAACCCCCTGCAGCCAGTCGTTGCACCCGAGGATTTTATATAAATAAAACCAAAAGTAAATTACATCGCCCTTTTAATATACGAAAAAGGGTTAAGCAATTTGTCCTCCGTTAATCGCTGATGCGCCTTTGTGGTCTAATCCAGAAACGCATTCCAGAACACACGCGACATCACCCAGCTGTAATCCCTGCAAAAGATCGTCGCGACCCTCTCGCGCGCGCGCGCGTCTTATCAAAAAGGCAAATTTATACTTCTTTGTGTTATACACTCGAATTAGATCGTTCGGCTTAAAAACATTAGCATGACAATGATTTCAATTATACAAGTGTATATAGGAGAGAGAAAGCCGGAGAATAATTCTTGGCCCTTTATAATCTAGACTTCTCTCCTCGCGCGCGACGACGACCCCCTAAACAAGGCGCGAGCTAACTGAGCAGGCTTTTAATCAACGCTAACAACCGTTACAATTATTCCCCGTATAATCCTGAGCGAGTAGTATAGCGCCGGTGATAAATAATATTCATTCATCCGTCTCTCTCTCTCTCTTTCTCTCTCGGCCTACAACTGCACCCCCGCCCCTCACGCGCGCAACTCTGTCTGACTTTCCGACGCCTCGAGGGGATCTCCTCTCGTTAATCCCTCGCAGCTTCTTCCTGCGATTAAATCGTTGGCCGTCGTTGTTACCAAAGATATAAACACAGATGTATATACGTCGAGTTGTTTTATACGCGTAATACACATTACGCGAATAAGTACATATACGTCCGTCAGAGTAGCTTGTGTTTATCTTATATACGACACAAAAGCGCGAGATTCAATTGGGAGCTTGATATACGAGATGACGGCGAGAGAGACGAGGTTATATTATGTGAGCCGCCACCCGCGGAGAGCTCAATTTGTCGAGGGGTGTGCAGGGCTTTTACGGCGCGTTTCGCGGATTTAATTCCGGAAAAATGCCTTTATCGCGCGTTCGGCTTTACGAGTTTCATTAGTTTTACGGGGAGCATCATGCTAATTCGAGTGGCTTTTAACCCCCGAGAGCTGCTGCTGCTGCTGCTGCTCGCTTGGTGAGATGGGTTTATTGGTTGAGATACGGCGATTACACTCGACTCGCTTAAGGTTATTCAATTATTTTGATTTTACAGCCAGGTATTATTTCATACCTTCGGCCTAACGAGATAAGACTAGACAGTGTATATCATAGGAGTACTATTATGCATCTTTCCTTTATTCAATTAAACTGTGTAATAAAAATGTTTGTTTCTCATTGCAGACGGCCGAAAGAAGAAGCGAAAGCAAAGCAGCGTGGGTGGTCTGTACTCGGGAGTCTCGGTGTCGCAGCTTTTGGCGCAGCGCGAGCGAGCGATCGCCGCGGCGGTGGCCAACGCCAACGCCAACAACTCCAATCCCCAAGCACAAGCACAGAACGCAACGATGCCCGGATCTACCTCCTCGCTCTCTAATGGATCGCAGGTGAATAATTGAGCGACTACGCAAGTGCCTGCTGCTACTGCAGAGATTTCCTCTTTCGAGTTTCACACGGGGAGAGGGTGATGCTTTAGTACCGAGTTTATGGGCTTTTAAGTGGAGAGATTTAATTAGGCATTCCGTGTAATGTAGTCGGATGATCAAAGCCTCGGTTATATTGTTGCTGGTTCGAAATAGAATTTACATCATCGCGTGGTTCGTTTTGAAATGAATAGAGCAAAAAAAAAGAAGAATTCGAGAATTGAACGTGGTGAAAATAAATAAATTAAAACGAGGTATCGACGAGAAAGAAAACGGGTAGAATTCCGATCAGCGACTCTCGATTCCGACTGTGCAATCAATGCATCTTTAAAGACGTACGTCAAATCGAATTCGCGGGAGCGCAGAGCGACGAGCTTTATTCCTCTGCTTCCTTTTTGTCCGAGAGCCTCTTTCTCTTTCTCGTTCGATTCGCCTGGGAAAAGGCAAAGTTTTACATTCGCTGCCGCTGCTGCTGCCTCGGAGCTCGAGTGGAATTAAAAGCAGGTTTCAGTGTGACTTGTTTTTATTGGAAAGTTTATTCAATATTTGATGGAGGAAAATATGATGTACTTTGCAGCCGGGAGCCGTCGACGACTACTAGCGCCGCCTCGCTTCGAGGAATCGTTAAGTTGCCAAGTCTTAATTACGGAAAAAGAGGATCGCCGGCGCGAATTTGCGTAATGGAAATTTTATTGACCGAGCGTATATAGGCGGTGGTAATTTGATCGGGATAGAAAGGCGAATTAGACGGTTACTTTGAGTCGAAGCTTATATCGATTTATTACAGGCGATTTCATTTCGAAATTTAAGCGGATCGTTGTGTTGTCGTTGTAACCTCGTGGCAAGACGTACATTTTAAATATATTTGTATGTCCAGGTGTGGCCGGTCACGATGCCGAATCTCGCTGGAAACATGGGTCTCCAGCAGCAAATGAACCAGCCCCAGGAGCAGCAACTCCTGCCGCACCAGCAGAACCTCAACCCT
Organism: Cecidostiba fungosa; assembly: GCA_900474305.1. NCBI lineage: Eukaryota > Metazoa > Arthropoda > Insecta > Hymenoptera > Pteromalidae > Cecidostiba > Cecidostiba fungosa. The sequence goes on along the minus strand of UCOJ01000176.1, from coordinate 25,263 downwards.
CAACTGGCAACAGGTCAGCAGGTTCAGAGGCTCAACAATTCTCAGGGTATGGCCACGACGACGGGTGGCATGATCATGGGCAACCAGTTGATTATGAACCAGCAGCAGGCGAACTTCATGCAGCCTCAACAGCAGCAGCAGTCGCAGCAACAGCAGCAGGTTCAGCAACTCCAGCAACTGGCAAATCAGCAGATGCAGCAGGACCAATCGCAGGAGCAGCTCATGTTCCAACAGATGCAGCAACTCCAGCAGATGCAACTGTTGCAGCAGCAGCAGGACCAGCAGCAACAACAGCAACAGCAACAGCAGAACCGTATGCTGACGAACCAGATGCAGCAGGTCCAGCAGCAACAGCAGCCTAACTACCAGTTGAACCAACTGAACCAGCAGATAATGCAGCAACAACAGCCTATGCAGCAGCAACAGCAGCAGCAACAGATGAATCAGCAGCAGTTCCAAATACAGCCCATGCAGAAGCAGGGCATGCAACAGCAGAACCTGCTCGGGGATCTTGATCAGCAGCAACAGCAGTTGATGGCAAATTTTGGTCAACAGCAACAGCAGCAGGATAACTTCCTCAATCAGATGCAGGTCGCGCAAAACCAACAGCAGATTCATCCGTCACAGCTACAGCAGTTGCAACAACAGCAGCAGCTACAGCAGCAGCAGGTAATATCTCTGTCTTGAAGTGTAGCACGTATTCGTATTTTATTTTTAATGTATTATTAACTCTGCGTAATGGTGTTTACAGGTTAATCAACAACTCATGCAACAGCAGGCTGACCAGTTCCAAATGCAATTACAGCAGCAGCAGCAACAGCAACAACAGCAGCAGCAACTTGTACAGAATTGTGGTCAAGCACAGTATCAAACTCAACAAATGTTGAATCAACCTATGGACGTTATGCAGCAGAATGGTCTGACCGTTATGAACGGAATGAATGATCTGCAAATGCAACAACAGCAGCAGCAAAGGTCTGTTGAAGAATTGGCTGTCAAACAGCAGCAGCTGCAACAGCAGCAGCAGCAACAACAACAGCAGCAGCAACAGCAGCAGTTGCTTCTACAAAATCAAACTGTGCAGAGGCACGTACTGCAAGCAAACAATCAGTTGAACAACCAGTTTCCGCAAAATCAAATGTGTCAAATGAGGAACAATGTTCAGCAATATCAAACTAATCAGCCACTGCAGCAAAATCAAAACTTCAACACGAGGACCCCTCTTTGGCAGACTCAACAGCAGCAACAGCAGCAGCAACAGCAGCAGCAGAATAATAGGATGAACCAAGTGCAGAACATAAATTGCAATGTGTATGATCGTGTACCACCGTTGCATCAACACATACCTCAAGATAACGTTTGGACGGAAGAAGTGGCCAGAAAGAGGGCAAAGACAGTTAAAAGTTCGTACAAGAAGCAGAGACAGCACGGAAATTCGATCGAGCTGAGGAATAACAGTCTCGACCAGTGCTTGTCTGGAGATGAGTTCTCGGATAAATTAAACTCGCAGTCCGGTAAGATTTATTTAATGTCTATTGATTTTTATGACATACGGTTGAACGAGTTGAGTAGGACATTGCGAGTAACATCGTGCTTTGTATAAAAAAATTATAGCATAATTTACGATTCATTCTGACGGCCAAACAGTAGTGAAACTTTTATGAGATTGTACCCCTTAAATCCATCACTTTAAAAAGCAATCTACCTACAGAAGAAAAAAAGACCACATAAAGCCGCTACTAAAACGTCTATAAAATTCTCCTCGTATCGCGCAAATCTTACGGAACGACGCGCTAGACTTATAAAACCACTTGCAATAAAATGTAAATTTTTCTCTTTAGGTCCATCGTTCCTGGAGGATCCAAGTGGCTACCTTGCGCAGCAGACTGCGCTGCTGAACAGTACGATATCGCGGCAGACGGGCGTCACTAGCTCGCAGCAGCCGCTCCTCAACAACAACCTCAATCTGCAGCAGCAGAATAACGCCACGTATCTTCCGCAACCAAAGCCTTCCTCGCTCGCTAGTCCTTCGTCTATGTATAGCAACGGCAGTGGTAAAAACAATCCGACGTCGCCAGTATTCGTGCACAGCTCGATGACGCCGAACTCGGCTGGTAGCGCGACAGACTCGGAGGGTGGTAGCCCGATGTCGTGCCAGCGATGCGTGACCAGCGCGGACACACAGTCCTTATCTTCCTCGACCTCAACTCAGGATTCCTATAAACAACGAACTGAGGTAAGATCATTCTCCGTATTAGGAAATTTTAATATGTTTGTTCTGTTTAGTAATACTGATTCGTTTCCTTTTTTACGATAGCTGCACAGGCATCAGTACGCACTGCACTCGGACATGCCGGAAGACCCGGCTATATCTTCCACATTCGGCGAAAAATGCATGCAGCAGACGTCTTGCCAAGTCCAGCCTCAGCAGCAACTTGACTCGCGGCCCATCCAGGGTGGCACCGTTAGTACCTCGCACGGCTCGCCAATCGGCACCAACAGTCCCGCCAATTCCGACACTCCCACGTCCTCCTGCCTAAACATTTCACAGCCCGCGACACCCCAGAGCCTCATATCCTCACAGCCATCGACGCCACACGCTTACTCGCAGCCGGCGACGCCGTACATGGCCTCCCAGCAGACGAACCTGAACGAGCAGCGGTCGACGACGCCCTCGGTCACGACGTCGGGCTCACTGAGCGATCCCACGTTGGTCGAGGGTCAGACGACAGTGGCACAGAAGAAGATGGAGGGCTACCAACCGCATCCCCACGCTAGAGGTGCCAACGGTATCGCTACGTCGTCGAACATCACGACAATGGCCAGCGGTCACACGGTCAGTAGTAACACCATCACGTCTGTGCTGGCTGGTCGAGCGAACACGGCGACGGTGTCGATTAACGCGCCCGCGGGCATAAACAATCAGGTCCTTCCGAACGTCATCGGCAAGCAACAACAGCAGCAGCAACAGAACCACCAGGCTCAGGTTGCGGCTGTCAACCAAGTTCCTCCATCGTCCGTTTCTGTGGTCGCCGCGGCGGCTTCCACGGCGGCGATACCCATAGTCCCGAATTCGACTATGCAGCAGCAGCAGCAGCAGCAGAATGCCTTCGCCCTTGCTGCACAACAGCTGCAACAGCAGCAGCAACAGCACCAGACGTTGGCGAGTGTCAACGTTTCCAAGTCGCCGCTGGAGATGGTGCAGAGCGTCGTGAGCAGTATACAAGTGCCACAGGTTAGTAATGCCACGAACAATCATCATCACCATCATCATCAGCAAGCTCAGCATCATCATCAGCAACAACAACAACAGGCCAACGTCCACGTAAGTTTCGTGATCAAAAATTCTACTTTTGTTGTTCATTTATAACTAGTAGAAAGACGAGTCGCTAAAATTAATTTTTTTCTCTAATTCAGGTGCACAACGTTCTCACGTCCAGCGGAATTCTCAAACAGGCAGTGCCCGGTCAAGCTCTGCCACCAGGTCATATACTCGTCTCCAGCAACGGACAGCTGATAATGGCGAGCACGGGCGGCGTTATGGCGCCACCGCCACCGAAGATAAACTCGATGCCACCCTTATCGGTTTCGCCAATGGTTACGAACGTCACCGGTGCTGTCAGTCAAGTCATTCCTGCTGTCGGTGTTGCTCAGCAGGTTATCGGTCAGCCTACAGTATTGGTCAATACGATCCAGACGCCTGTGATTATCCAACCGGGAATGATGACTATGGATAGTATTGGTCAAAACGTGCAGATACCGCACCTAACGGTCGCTGGTAATGTTTTACAAAACGCTCAGAGTATTATCGATGCGTCAAACCATCAGCACCATCAGCAGGAAGTGGCGAGAAACGTTGCTGCAGCCGTTGCTAATCAAAATCTTGTAAGTATTTTCAAAAAGAAAAAATGTAATAATAGCGTCATAATTAAAAAAAATCTTCAATTTTTAAAACAATTTTATTTATATTTCAGGTAAACCACAGACAACAGGCTGGCCTTCCACCAGAGCCAACGGTTACTAAGAAAAAGGTTTACAAAATGCGTAAGAACAACACACAGACCGTTGCATCGATGCTGCACATCGCCGCCGCTTCCTCGCAGCAGAACACGGGAATGCTTATGCAATCGCATCAGTCTAACTTCGCACATCAGAACTTCCAGACGCAGAGTATTGGTGGCCCAACGATGCTCCAAGCCTTGACAATCGTGCCGGGCAAGGGTGGTGCACCAGCTCAGCTTGTCATGAACGGACAACCTCAGGCGACGTCGACGCATTTCAATACGCAACATCATCAAATTATCGCCAACGCCCAACCAGCCCAGCAGATTAATCTGTTACAGCCGGTGAATCTGCTCAATGGTACCACGGGTATGGTACAGAACTTCCCAACTATTCAGCAATTCATTGTGCCGGGACTGGGAAGCATGGTCATGTCTGCGGATGGCACGGCAACGCTTCTCCAGGATACAGGTAATACTTCTTCTTAGAAAGTTTATACTTTTTACTGCCTCTGTCTGAGTGATTGTCAATAATGAAATCTTTTCTTTCAGGCAATATCGGTATGCAGCTGCAGCTTCAAAACGTCAACGGTCAGAATGTTCTCACACCCGTTCAAAACCACGGTGGGATCTTCGGTCCGGGTCAGAGCATTTTGGCGGCTGGCCCAGCTGGCATGGTAATCAGAGCACCGCAAGCGACAGGCGGCAAAATCATCCAGGCTCAGCACAGCCCAGGTGCACAGTTTATATCGCCCAATAGTGGCCAGTTCCTCGTTAATGGAACAACGTCCTTCGGCAATCAGTTGAACCCGATTGTTGCGAACGTCAGTCCAAATCAGCAAGTGACCTTTAACACGACGCAGGTAAACTTACAAATTTCTAAAAGAAACTATATTTATTTTTAAAAATAACTATAGTTATCGATGTAAACAAAGACTTGACTTTGAAATATAATGAGTATTTCCAATTGCTAAACAGCGCTGTACTTACAGGTTCGACCGCAGAACATCCAAGGCCAGCAAGAGTTCATCCAGATGAATGGCCAGACGCTGATGGTGCCGTGCGCTACGGCTCAGAATATAGCAACGGTTTCCTCGTCGCAGAACCAGCAGAACACCACCTTCGTCCAGCAAAATACGACGATAGTCCAGCAGCAGACGACGATGGTCTCGAACAATCAGATCCCGGGATTTCAAACTGCAAACGCTAACGCTACCCCGAGCATCGAGCATCCAGCAATGAATGTCGAAAACAATCAGTCTTACATACTGAGCGCTGGAATGATTACGGTAACTATCCTTCTTAAATCGTGTTTCATACGAGCTTTATACACCTATGTATTTGCATTGTGTTTCCAAGACAAAACTTTTATCACGTATCCTTTTTAGCAGGGAAAGGGAACCGACTCACCAAAGAGTAACGTTAACTCGCCGGCTTCTGAACAAACGACTGAACAACAACAGCAACAGCTGCAGCCTCAACAACAGCAACAACAGCCGCAGCAACAACAACAGCCACAGACACAACAAGTTCAACAGATTCAGCAAGTTCAGCAAGTACAGCAAGTACAGCAAGTACAGCAGCAGCCACAACAACAAATACAGCAGCAGCCACAACAAAATCAGCAGCCACAGCAGCAGTTTATTCTCACTAGCGGGACTACGACGATAGTCGAGAAGACTCAACAATCTACGACGACAAATGCGAACGCGGCTGCAGCGGCAGCAGCTGCACTTATGGCGAGGCACTCGGTGTCGACGCAAACGGCAGCTAACCAACAAAATGCGGCTCAATCTGCGCTGATGCGGCAGGGATCGCCACCGGATACGACGACTCACAGCCCCGGCAACAGCCAGAGGTCGAACAGTCCAGCGGTTGACACGACAACGCATGGATCAGCTTCTCCTCCTCCACCTGCGAACACGAGGCAACAGTCGTCTTCGACGGTAGGCATTCTATTAGTTTGTTAAAGATAAACTGAATAATGACAAATTTTAATGTTTCACAGCTTTAGTCACTTGTCTTGTAGTATGTTCGTGCTGATAATGTACATTATTTACATGTAACTATGTCAGAATTTTGTATTAATTTATTTCTTTGTCCCTCAGCCGATGGTTCATTGCGTGTCGAGCAGCGAACCTGACTCGGGCGACGCTCAGCTTACCTCCGAAGAATGGCGAGGGAACGCACAACCCATCAGCAACCCTGGCAGTGTTAAAGAGGCTCCTCTCACTCAAACGATAAATGGTCAGCAAGGCCAACAGCAGCCGCAAGCGGCCCCAGTGCAACAACAGCAACAACAGCAGCCGGGCCAGCCTCAGACGCAGACGAAGCCGACGTACGTCGAGTCTTCGACCGTCTCGAGCGGCATCCAGGTTGGTAACTTGGTAGAGCAGGCGGCTGCTGGTGGCACCCTTGGACTAACCCTTACAGACACCCAACAACATCAATTTCATCACGAGTTGGCCGATACGACACACCTCGAAAACACTCACGAGCCCATGGACACCACCACCACGATCACGACCATCACCTCATCACCCAATCATTCAATTCATTCAGACACGATCGTTATTGCGGAGCATATTAGCGAGGAGCTGACGAGCGGCGACGATTACCTTATTAACAAAGATTTAGTTAGGGAGCTGCAGTCGGAGCAGCAGCTACAGATAACCACCGAATCATCCTATCATATTAATCATGAGCAACAAGAACCCATGCTTGTCGATAACACTAGCGATGATAATTGCGTGTCTAACATTTATCAGCCTGAGCAGGAACCACAGCATCAGGCTGCTGCTACTGCTCTTGTTCAGCAAGAAACGCAAAAGTTTTACAGTGTGGGTATCGCTCCGAATCTGTATCCACACCTGTACAACTTTACGGCAGAACAGGGTGAGCAGCAGCAGCAGCAGCAGCTTGCTGTCGTGAACTATCAGACTTCAGAGAAGCTGCAGATTCAGCAGCAGGCTTATTTTAATCCGTATGTTTATAACGAAGGCGGCTTGACAAATTATGTCGAAGGCGCAGCAGAGCTCGAAGAGGAGAGTGCCGACTCCTCGGACGAGGAAGACGAAGAGTTGTGAGACCTGGTGTATAAATTGTGTTGAAGACGATTGCTCGCGGTTGCTTAAAGAGCACACAAGTTGTGAATATTTTTTATATTAAATTATAAAATAGTTCAACGCTGAAAAGATATTTTAAATGTGATTTTTTATCATGTACCGACTATATTTGATTTTAGAGTTTTATTTTTAATACTGCTTATATTATTATAAGCATAAACAGTGCGTTGGAATATTTAATTCAATTCGAATTTTGTTAAGAGTTGACGCGATTGGTTCATTAATATTTGTTGATTGTTAAATGGTTTACTATAATTGTTGTAGTGAAGGGAGCATTTGTTTGAAAAATTTATATGAAATTAAGTAAATTACATGCTTAAAAATATGAAATCACTTTTTACATACGTCATATAAATATATGTGAGCTATGTAAGAATTGAATTTTATAGAATTGTAATTTATTTTCTTTTCAAAAATACCAATCGCAGTCAAGTTATAATTCTCGTATAGTTTTCAATTGAATTTTGACCAGGGTACACTCGCTTCCTTTACTCTTCGGAGCTCTGCGTTAAAGAGACTTCAGAGAGTTAAAGTAATTCCAGTGATTTTTAGAACGCTTAGCGGTTTTAGCTGTTATTTGATTATTTATCGTAGTGCGTAAGTAAATATTTTTAACAAAAGAAAATGCTCCTTAGAGCTGTCTCGTAAATTGTAAATTTGTTTGCAACTCTTTATTGTATAGACTTATATACAAAGTGGCATTTTAAGCAGTAATTTAAAAGTACATTCGGTACTTTGTCGAGATGACTTTTAGATATTAGAAACTCACCGAAGTCTCTACTACAGTGATTAATTTTGTAATTAGCTTGTATTTATAACGATTACTAATCTCACGAAGGTATTGCGATATAACCGTATTAGTATTATTATTGTTTAAATCATAATACATTCTAACGTAACCAATATTATTGGCATACAATTGGCAATAATGTAATTTGTATATGTAATGATTAAATTCGAAAGCGTGTCTCGAATTCGCCAGTTATATAAGAAAAAAAAACAATAAAACTAATCGATCAGATAATAAAATTTCAATCTTCTTGACTATTTCAAAATTCTCTAGAACTTGTGATCTCTATTAGATTCCTTGCTACCGAGCATGCTTTGAAGATTTTCATTCTGTTTTTACAGTCTGAATCTGTCCTATCGTAAACTGTTTTTTACTTGCATGCTAAATTCTAAGTAACAAGACGAGTTTGAGAAACGTGTATTTTCTAAAACAAACAAAAGAAAAAGATCATAAGTCTCGTCGAATGAAACTCAGAGTAACGAGATCTTTTGGAATACAATATATATGAAATTAATTACAAAATTGATTAAAGCATGAAAGAGTGTGTCTTAGCTTGTGCCTAGTGGCTTGTTTGAGTTTGATCGAGTTCGTATTTGACAGATCTTTGCGAAGCAGGCCGATGGTGCCGTGAGCACAGTGCGGTGCGAGGGCAGGGGAATCAAGCGAAAGCTGGACTCCATCCACGCAATGCATTCCACTCTGCATGAAGACCAGGATGGTCAGTATCGTATCGTACATTACAAATAAGAGCTCCATTGGTCACATCATTTTTCCTTCAAAATCGACTCGCAGTGCCCGCCAATGCATTTGTGTTCTGTGTTACCTTTATCGGAGACAATACAATGCACTCGATGATTTTGGAGGAAAGGGTCGCTCTTGCTACCATTCTTGCACCTCTGCTTTCAAGCTTCGGGACATCTCAACGCTCTTTCGTCGCTTGCTTACTACTTATAGTCTCAATCTTTGGATCTCACATTATACTCTCATCTACATTTACCTTCTTTTCATACTAATTGTTAGCTTTACGATGCTAGGCTAGTTATATGCATGCACACTTCTCACGAATAACAAACCTGATTTTCGTTTTTCTTTTTTATTATTAATGAAATATTACGTGATGCGTTATGTCTATGTGTGTACGTTAATTAGCTGTTGTCACAAGTGACAATAAACTAAAACAGATTCACAATCGATTAACACGAGATTAATCATGATCATGCAAATTATCACGTGCAAGTAAAAAAATGGGCATGTGTTTAAAAATTGTAGAAGGTAGGTACCATTGGCTTTCATTAAATGCCTTCGTAAAATAAAACTAATTGGCTGTCAGGTTTGTTAATAAACTCCATCACCGTATTCACAATGCAGCACATTGTTCCTTAACATCATGAAAATCGTCTAATTTCGTGACCGAATGAGCCTCTTAGTCACCTGGAAATATGGAATCGCACTCACTTATGTTGTAAAATTAAAAATATCACCTGACCATCACTGACGTGTCGTACGTGAAGGAAAATGTTCGACCAGTCAAACAATTTATCAAAAGCGTATTTTCCTGCGCGTACGTCAGCAAATAAAAGCTAACTTGATTAATTGACTTATTCATGAATGTTGTGTGGTTATCTTCGATATCATTTTTTTATCATGTGGGTCGCACGTTGTGAATTATCATCGAATAACATGGATCATCCAGCGTTCATCCATGGAATGTTGCGTGTGGTTAAAATACTAAAGCTCACTGCGTGATAGCTTTGGAAAGGGTCGCCTAACTCGGTTAAGAGCGGTGCTGTTTTACCAGCAAAGATAATTTTCTCCGTAAGCAACTAAAACATGAGTATACAATACAACTTTCTTGTCGCTCTTCCATCCAAAGTAGTACTCATTTTTTAGTTCTTATAAGGTAAAGATTTAGACGCGCCAATTAAAAGCACTAATTATAGTAATTTTGGAAAGTCGATCGAACCGAATAATAGGCGAGTTCGATTCGAAGAATCTCAATCGATCGATTTTCCAAATAAGCTCGCAGCCCAGCCGCAATAATAATTCAGCCAGACTCACCACCACTAGACCACCACTAGAGTTAATCTCTATAACCCAATAATAATCCTCGAGCACTTCTCTCACCAAGCAAAGCCCTTTACCCCCTATAAAAAAAAAATAATCCTACGAAAGAGAAAACAAACGAATGAGAGCCTCATCGCAAACTAGGGCACGTCCGTGCAGAGCCTCAGGATGATCCGGCCGGCGCGAAAGCGACGCGGATGTTCGCGGTGGGCGAAGTCGTGTGGGGCTGCGCCCGAGGTAGCGCCGCCTGGCCCGGCAAGGTCGAGGCGATCGGCGCGCTCCCGACCAGCCTCACCACCAATCCTGGAAGCGCCAACGCAGCAGCACCAACAGGACCAACCGTCTGGATCAGGTGGTACGGCTCACAGCGCGAGACAGGCCTCAGCCAAGTCGCAGTCAAGAGCCTTAAGTCCTTGTCAGAGGGCCTCGAAGCGCACCATCGCGCACGAAAGAAGTTCAGGAAGTGAGTGCGATATGCTTAGATTTTGCATTGATGAATGCGAGTGTGAGTGTGTGGGAATAAGAGCACTAATATGACGTGGTGAGAATGTTGCTGATCCGAACCAACGCTATTATGTTATATATGATTTATTAATACGCTGCTGTGCACCCAGACCTGTTGAACCCCTGCTCTGTAAAAATTTATACCGTTTGGTTGAAAGATACTGTGCTCTGCTGCGCACTGTACATTATTAATGCAGCTGACGGTATAAGTACCCGCTTAGGTCGATTATTATTTCTTTTTTTTTATGTATACGTACTCTGCCTTTGTCAGGATACGGTTGGAAAATTAAACAATTTGGTATACACTTTTTTCTTCAATACTGTGAGACTAAATTTGTGAAACATCTCTTTTTAATTAGATTTAATGATAATGTTTAAATTGCTCAGTTTATTTGTAAGATTCGACGTTTGTTAAGACGAGATTAGCAAACCAACAGCCAATTACAGCTGAAACACACGTCACTGTTTGACTTTTGTAAATCTGTCGAATATAATTTCTCTGAAAAATACTTCTCTTTACAAACAAAGGCTATCAACCTTCTCAGTGTCTGCATGTTATAATAGTATAATAGTAGAATCTCTTGTTACGTGTTATGCATTTTCTTGACTGTGGTACTGTCGTTTGATGTTATCGGGTTGAAGTCTTTTACACACTATATACTTTTTACCTGAAAATGATCTTTCATTCTGGTGGAAGCAAAAGCATCTCTGCTTTCTTTTTTTTCTGTACATCTTGTTGTATCTGGTCAAAATACTGCGAAATTTTACACGAACATTTTTCAAATCCAATAGCAAAACGGAGTATCCTTTTATTCATCATTTTATTTTAGTTTTTGCTGCTCGTTATGAAGTATAAACCTGCAAATATAGAGCATCCGAAAATAAACTTTGCACCCAACTAACATACTATAGAAACTCATACAATGTAAAAAAAATGTCCATCGCACCTTTAGTAATAAACATCACAAACTAAACCCCTAAAGCACTTTCCCACGAAAGCCCAACAAGTTCCAGAACTAAAAGCCTAAAGCCAACTCTTATCCTGTCCTTCTAGAAGTCGTAAATTGAATACGCAGCTGGAGAACGCGATCCAGGAGGCGATGGCCGAGCTGGACAACAAGCCAAAGCTCCAGTCCCAGCCGGACAACAAGCCCAAGCCTCGGGAGAAGCTCATAGCTCCGGCGACGCTCGTCGTTCCTGCTCCTCAGCAACAGCAGCAGCAACAGCGGACAATCGGCCTGAGAAAGACGCCAGGCAGGAAGGTACCCCAGGTGGCCCTAGCCGTCGCCATTGCTCCGCGCAAACAGGAGAGCTAGAGACGATTGTCCGATTCTTCCGGGTCATATGTCGAGGACTGAAGCGATCGTGTCTGCGTGTTTTTTGCTCGTTTGTTCGACTACCGAGTAAATGCGTGTTAGACTGTATCAACGAGCAAAAGACACGGGGACAAGTGAAGCTCTGAGAATCTTTTTATATAATGATGTAAAACTTTTACTCGTCTACGTTCAGTAGGATGCGTCGTCTATTCGTCGACTAGGCGGATAAGCAAAAATATAAATTGTACATAGTTAGGCCTAATTGCGCAAGTGTTAGTGAGTAATGGCAGATGAGAGAAAAGAGAGGAAAGCGAATGGCGGTCACTTTATTCCTTTGATGTACGCATCATGCGTATTGCGTATATGAGTAAAAAGGGGAGGATAGCGGGGGCTATGAGAATCCAAATTGTACAGAGAAACGAAATTGTCTAGGTTAAAAAAATGAGGAGAGAGAAAGACGAATGATGGTACGACGATTCAAACGAAAGAAGCGCTTATACTTGCTATTCGATTTTTGGTACATCGTTGTTGCGCTGAGAATATAATTATTGGATAAAATATCGTGGATTCTTCTGTACGCAGTGTTCTTGTGTAAAATTACGTTCCTGAAGTGAACGTAGATTTAATTTATTTGAATCTGGTTTTCTTATTAGTTTAAGTCAGTGACTTAGTGGCTATGCTATTTTAGTAATTTTAACCATATTGTATATTGGAGTACAATTTTCATAATTTTACTTTGCATTGTATTTTGTGTAGACGACTTAAAATGTTGAAGCAGTAAGAGTTTTAAATTAATTATTTTTGTAATTATGTGTTATAAACGAATCTCGATTTTTCGTACTATTTTATATTTGTTTTACTAAAAGAGTTTTTAGGTTTAATAAATATGTAGGATATATATTTAAATTATTGTATCTTTAATGGTTATTCAAAGTATTTACTTGTTGAAAATTGAAAATTTTTTTTTATTTAAGTAAATACTTTATAGCTTACAAGTGAAAGCTTCGGAAATATTTATAATCAAGAATATTAACGCGACAGAACATTAATCTACATCAGAGGAAAGCAAACATAAGAATTTTAACAATAATTTTTTTCTTAGTGCATCACTAAGCTTATTTTTCGATGACTGAGTCGTTGACATATTACGAGTGCTACACGTAAAATCAAATTAAGACTGTAACAGTAATGCATCAAAGAATTCAATTAAAAACGTCATTTTTAAAAGAATACGTATACAAAAACAATCAAATTTCAAAATTGTTACGCTTCCGCCATCGAAAAGCAACACCCCAGTGAAACTAAAAATTGAAACGCAAGAAAAATATTAAAATTATACTATTTGATGTTACAATAATATATAATATGATTTCGGTCGCTCGTCGCAATAATAATTAGGAAATCAATCCTTTGGTGCTTAATCACTCCTTACTCGGGAGTCAGAAAAGAAAAACTGTAAAGAAATGTTGTATAGAAAAAATTTAGAATATTTTATCGGATCGGCTGATAAGAGTCGCGACTGAGAAACGAAATTTCTAGTAAAAGTTACTATAATCTTGACATCTACGATAAGTAGATCGTATCGCGCTAGTTTGCATAAAAGAAAAGGAAAAATTAAAACCAGTGCAGCTTCGTTGACCAAAATGAAAACGACCTAATGAAAGAAAAAAAAAACCAGTGATATACTTACTTTTTCCGCCATGAGCTTTTTGTTCCACGCTTGAAAGTGATACGTTAATACTTTGCTTGACATAATCAACGTACAATAGACAATAAAAAAAAATCGAGAACCGAGTATCAAAATGAAAAAGCTTATGATATAATATGTATGTGTGTAGACAGATGAAGCATATAAATGAGTGAAGGGATTTTTCTTCCGTGACTCCGCAGGCTTTTGAGCAGTCTATCGACGGCTCGCTCGTCAATGCTATTTACGTATAAAATGAAAAAAATAAAATAAAAGAAATAATGAAACTTAACGATAAACGGGTTCTGAAGATGTCTTAGTATTATGTCTTAAACGAGAATAAAAATAATAAACAATTGTAAATAAGTCGTAGATCTTAGACCGCGAGCGATGTTATTATTATTATTATTACAATTATTATTATCATTATTATTACAATTATCAATGGTAGAACGTAAACTTATCAAAGTAAATCAAAAGTAAAAACATCCAGTGACTTTTTAATCGAATGACCACAGCGAGCAAGATCTTTCTCTTTCGTTGTCGATCGATTACCTCTTTTCTTTTCTTTTCTTAATAAGAAGATTCTTTGTTGGATTAGTCGTATTATAAAGAATATATCGTCCTTGTAAAGTAGAACTATGTAAATTTGTATTTTTTAACGAGTTTTGAGTATATATTTATTTTATGTCAATCTTATTGTTTTCGTTGAGTCGCGGATTGTTTACATATCAGTGGCGGCGCAGGTCGACTCGGAAAAATCTCAGTTTTTAATATAACACAACATTTTTAAAGAATAAAAATCAAAGTATCGATTTTAAAAGATGATCAACTTTTTAAATGAACAGCAAAGTAAATAATAGTCGCGTATTTTTGTTTCCTTTTTCGAATCTTACGAATAAGAAAAGAAAAATACGACGAAACCAGAGGGACTGAATCAAACTTTGTAAACTTTTCTGCGTAAAAAACACAACTAACGGTAAAACATTTTTTCGTACGTGTGTATACTTTAACGAAGAATAAAGTAGAAGGGAATTAAGTAAAAAAAAAATCAAGTGTCTACGTATATTTTTCCCCGACGTCGTAGACGAACAGAACCGCGTTTGTACTTCTGACGTTAATTTTACAAATATTAAAGAAATAATAAAGTGGCTCTACGATTGTAGACGAGATATTTTGCAGAGTACGTATTTCCATGACAGCGATTTTATAGAATATACAAAGCAGAAAAAAAGACCGAACAGCAATCAAAAAGAGTTTTTTGCGCACGTTTTTAAACGACAACGCGGATGGTTTTAGATAAAAAGCAGTGACGCGAAGAGAACAGTGATTTTGCGAATTCGGTTCTGTCGTCGTACTTCTTAAAAATGTAAGCATTTCTAAATGGGAACACGCTTTTCAAAAGTGAGTATAAGCAAAAATACACAAAACGAGGGCTTTCATCGATGCGTTTTCGCGCTAATGAAATTCTTGAACAAAACACTTTTTTAAAAGCATCGTTTTATTCGAAGGGGAATTTCCCCATAATGAAAACGGAAGGAAAATGCGAAGAAGGCGCATCATATTAGCCTGGCAATGGCGCGATGGTCAAAAGATTTACTTGAGGATCCTACAGTAGCGTTTAATAAACACAAAACAATAGAGAGTAAAAAGGTATAAAGTTAAAAGTACATAAAATATTATATTATACTTGAAAAAAAATAATAAAGTAACGATGAATGCCGCGAGGCTACGATGGACTTTTCAATGTTCACGAAAAATATAAATGAGAAAACGCGCAGTGTAAATAGATTCATAATGTCTTTATTCCTAAAAGAATGCATCATACCATCCATTAATCGTACTAAACGGTAAATATTAAACGAATGTTTTTTATGCGTGACTCTTGCGAGCGGAAAATGCGTGAAAGGGACATAAGTAGTGAGTAGACAATATAGTCGGAATCATGTGAAAGAAACAAATAACGCTTTGTGAGCAACTCTTAACACACATATACATACACCACTATCAAACTAACAGAAACAAAATAACGTGCGTTTGCTAATCGAAGAACAATTTTCCTGGGATTGGGAACAAAAAGAAAAATAAAATAAAAAATAATGCGTCGCAAAATGTAGATGAAGAGGGGGGCAGATAAATGTGGTATCAACGAGTTCTCGTTTCGTTCCTAAAAGTAAAAATAAAAATGAATGAGAAATGATTATCAAAAGACCTTCAGGTACATACACGTGTAGGCGACTTATTGTTACTAACTAAATTAGCGACGGGTGTAGAGAGACATCGAAAAAACTGTAATGAAACCTTTTTAGATAATTCAGATTCTTGGAAAGTTTTACGAATGGTTTGTAAGGAACAAAAATATAAAATTTCGCGATTTTCCGGTAAATTTTTTACGCGAGGGAATTGTTTAGCGCGCGCGCGGCTCGATATTATGCACACGCGTGCATGTGAATCAAAGCGACGAGCGGAGAAGAAAAGTAGACGAGGCATCGGTGGTTAATTATAGTAAGAGATGATAATTTTTCTATTTACAGACTAAGTACCGACGAGGTTAAATTTAAACAAAGCAGAATAATTAAATGATAAACGCGCGCGGTGTATGATATATAGAGAACAATGTACTTTGTGCGAGCGAGCGAGCGAGCGAGAGATTAAGTACGTGTGTATCTGTTTTACGAGCGTTAGATTAAAAAAGAAAATGGATGCGTATGCGCGAGTGAGAGCAGAAGGATGAAGAGGATATTAAAAGAAACAAAAAATGAAGTAAATAAAAGACACAGTCCCCACCTCCCCGCTCCTCACGATTAGGTGACAAATTAGCAAAGCTATACATATATACATACATTATTTAATATTTGGCATAATATTTATATATAAAAAGTATATATATACATACGGATCATTAAAGAGATAAATGATAGAGCGTAAAATATAAGCAAAGGTGGAAGCGCGCGCGCGGAAGGAGAAAGTAGTCAAAAAAATAAAAATAAAAATAAAAATAAAAAAATACACACACACTTCGGCGAAAGAGGCGTATGACGAATAGAGGGAGCGTGTGCGAGAAGGAATATATAGGGCATGAGATCGAGATGATTTTAAAACGATCTGTTTGGAGGATTGTCAGCCGAGGAAAAGTATGAAGCTATGTGATCTATTAAAACTAGTAGCTTTTAGCTGTAAAGACTTATACTTTATTTTGTAAATTTTGTTTATACAATGTTTGATCGTCGCATAATACTATTGTATGTGAATACATAAGTTAATAAATGATTAACATGTGAAGTTAAAAGAAAGCAACTGCTCTGATTATTTTCCAGCTTCTTCTTCGTTCCGCCTAGCCTATTCAAAATTATTAAATGGAATTTCATTCTGCTAGACGAAGCATCTCTATAATATTCAATATACCACGCTAATCAATATACCACGCAAATCTTAAACAACGCAATAAATAGCTGAACGAGAGATCCCTTTTTTTCACCAACTCTATTTTCATAATTCGAAATTACTCCTTGCCTGTGTAAGAAATTCCAGAGATAGTAAAGTGGAAATTTCAATATCGCCCTGCCCAGGCACGGCTGCGTTCCACGGCGTTTATTGAATATTTACAGGTCAATGAAAAGCCTCGACTGATGAGAGATATAGCTGTCTACTGCATCAGCCGTAAACCAGACGTGTTTACCAGCCGCATCAGCTCGAAGTAAGTATACATAAATAACATTTATTTCGTCGCTGATGGAAAACGAGCCCCGCGTATAAACAGAAATTAATGTATCCGGTTCCCGGCGAATTGTAAATTTCGCTTATTCTGTAATATGCAAACGAGTGCTTCATATATCCCGGCCGATGTATTCAAAAATCAATACAGCGAACAAATTAATTTAAAAAAGCCTCTCCTTTTCATCGCTCAATCATATCTCCGCAGCGCAGCCGGCTGTTTTCTTTTGAAAAAAAAAAAAAAAAAAAAAATCCGCTGCACTCGTCGTTGCCTCGATTCTTCCCAGCATCACGTATCCACATGCGCGAGTGAGCAGCTCTAATGAGCCACTCTCAGCTCCCCATTATGGCCTATCCCTTCTCGCGCTCCATTTCTATGCATATTCACATCTCGTATTTTTCCAGCAGCACCGAGAGTAAACCTCATAGCTGAGAGAGAGGAAAATTCAACGTAGAAAGCCTGAGGCCTGTGTTTGTTACGGATTTTCGACTCGCGCGCGCCCTGTTTTTGCAATGCAAATTGCGCTCGCGCGCGAGAGAGAGTGTTACTTCTTAAAACAATGAGCTAGTGGATGGAGATAAGGCTGCCGCTGCTACTATACTACTTATTCCGAGAGCAAAGTGCGGGGGTAGGTTACTTTGGTCGCATCGGATAGTGTTTTTTTTTCCTCTTGAAATGTATATATAACGTTTGTTTTGAAAATGTAGGTCAATCGTGTCCGTTCGAGCTTGTAATTAGCCTGGAAAAAGCTCGGGATTCACACACACGAAAAAGTTTGTCTCTCCGATACGTATAACCCTGTTTATCAAAACAACTGACTTCCTCGAGTAAACAAAAAAGTAAATAGGTTATATACAATAAAGACATGAGGTGGCCGGGCGAACCAAAGCCTCTTCACGGTGGCCTGCAAGTCCGCGAGGTATATAGAAGATCAGGCAAGTTACATAAGCTCGATCAAAGTTTAATCGGTTGTTTGCTCGCTTTCCAGGATGACTGCTCGTACGTTTGGCAAGTTCCGGCGAACGAGCGCTGCGACTGGGTTCGCAAGACCGAAGACTGCAGCGTCGGCTCCTTTGTCCCTTATCCGACTCTGCTCTTCTGTAGCTTCGGCACCGAAAGCTCTCTCATGTTTGCCCTCGGACTTGCGCTCTTGCTCTTCTGGCTGCTCTATCTGTTTCTCATTTTGGGCACTACTGCTGATAACTTGTAATTTCATTTGATTTTTATCATCACGAGATTCATTCTCAATAAACTTTCCGTCACGCAGCTTCTGTCCGTCGCTCTCGATAATAGCTTCGGTGCTGAGGCTGTCGGAGAACATAGCGGGAGTGACGATACTGGCATTTGGCAACGGCTCGCCAGACATCTTCACGTCACTGGTGACGAGTGAAGACGAGCGACTGATCATGTTTACCGAACTCATCGGTGCCGGTGTCTTCGTCACGGCTATAATCGCCGGTTCCGTCGTTGTCTGCTCACCTTTTCGATTACAACCCAAGTACTTCGTTCGAGACGCCTGCTTTTACATCGTAGCCGCTTGCTGGATCAGCTACGTCGTGGGCGACGACGTGGTGCACCTGTGGGAGGCCCTCAGTACGTTATTCACTAATCATCGACGAAAAAAAAAAAACTATTACTCTCAACTTTATGTGTAAAAAACAAAGGCTGCATCGTCATCTACATCCTATTCATCGTCGTGGTCGTGTCGATGCAAAAAGCTGAGAACCGTCGCGAGCGTCGCAAGAGCAAGTATCCAAAAGCCCATTCGTCATGAGCAAAAGTTTGCATATATAGTATAAACAAGTATCAAAATCCACTCGAACAAAACCGCTCGCGGGGACTTGTCTAGCGCAGAACGTATGCCGACTTTGCAGGACCCGGAGGTACTCCGGGCCTTCGTGGAGAATCGTCGCTCGGACTCCGGGGCACCGCTGCCGAGGCCACTGCGCTCGCGAGCTTTCGACGTCCAGGCGAAACTCGGTGAGTCGAGGAGTTTCCGTTTACTTTGACCGAGTTTTACCCGCATCGAGAGAGCTGTGTAGCTATAGCTGTGCTGTGTAGTTTGCTTGGGAGTTACACTCGATATATTGGGTTATATAAGGGGGAATGTATGTACAAAAGAGTAAAGTAAAGGGCGAGTTTTTGAATTGATATTGGAGTTGTTGTTACCAGACGTAGCCATCACTCGCGAAGTTGAGCGCGAAGGTGCTCCAGCAGCTGATTCTACTTCAACTCCTACATCAAGACCACGTGGTCTTATCAGCGAATTCTTCTACGACGCAAGTCCGATAAACCTGGACGAGTGGCGTCGCTCGAAAGCGACGGTCAAGCTGCTGCTGGTGCTGCGCGCGCCCTTCATGCTCGTGTTACAACTCTGCGTACCTGTTGTCAACGAGACGGCTGAGAAACGCGGCTGGTCGAAATTACTCAACTGCATGCAGATATGGCTGACGCCACTGGTTGCGCTGTGCGTTCTCGAGTGTGAGTGTGTAATTTTTAATGTGATTATTTACTGTTTTATTATGTAACTCAGGTGTGTTAATGATTGGAATCAATTAATTCAAATTACGATGAGCTTGTTGATTGATATTTCAACCACAACTCATTGATTCGTTCGATCAAATATCCAATAAATAATCCGACGCGGATGAAAGTTATGTGTGTGTTCAAAGATTGACGTTTCGTTGCCGATAAATATCAGAACGAGAGAGAACGTGTCGATAGCGACTCAGCAATTTCCTGATGCATATATCCAAATTTTTTCAATCTCCAACCGCAGTGTGGGACGTGAAACTGGGACCCGTTCCTTTGATGCTCGTTTGCTTCGGCTGCACCACTGCGATCGCGCTCCTGATTTTTTGCACGACTGCTGTGGATAGGATTCCAAAGTACCACAACGTAAGCGCGAAACTTTGAATTTTTTGTTATATTAAAATATAAAAGATCACTCGCATAAAAAATCATCCACCGAAAACATCGAGCTTCACAATAGTCGATCCAACGAAAGCAAAAAGCACCCCCTAAAAACCAGACGCTGCCTTTTATAATAAAAGCCAACAAAAAGAAAGAAAAAAAAACATATCCCATCCAACGAACAAAGAGTCCCATCATATAATATCGAACACCACACAGTAGTAGTCCATCATATCCATCAATCGCAGGCTCTGGCATTTGTGGGATTCCTGACGGCGATGCTGGTCGTTTACGCGGTGGCCCAGGAAGTGATGGCGGTGCTGGAGTGCGTCGGCTTCGCCAGTGGCATCTCCGATGCTATGCTCGGTATCACCCTACTCGCTTGGGGCAACAGCGTTGGCGGTAAATACTTTTCGCCTATACACCCAACTAACACCTGTGTGTCTGTGTGTGTGTTTACAGGCTGTGGAGCGGATACGGACTAATTACGCGCGAGCCGCGGCAAGCCGAGCTGGTGCACCGCGACAGTTTATGACGATATAGGGGGGTGTCAGCTGCTGGATTTTGGGGGTTGCGATGATTATGCTACTAGTGATTGCTTGGATATGAGTTGCTTTTGTGTTCGTTCGAGTTATTTCACTTTTACTGTGAGCGTTATTATTTTGGTATTTTTTACTGAGTATAAAAGAGACAGTCCAAATGTCATTATTCACACAACAGAAAAATTGCAGCACAACAAGAATAATAAAAATATTCTTAACTCATTCGCAGATCTGATATCGAACGTAACGATAGCCCGCAAGGGCTACCCTCGCATGGGTTTCTCCGCGTGTTTCGGAGGTCCGATGTTCAATACACTATTGGGACTTGGCCTGACTTTCGGCATATCGGCTGCTCGAACTTCTGACCTCAAGATACGTATCCGTACCAGTGACATGGCTCCAGGATGTCTGGCTTTTCTCCTGATTTCCTTGATCAGCTCGATGATCTACCTCTGCACCACAGGTTTTCTGGCTAGGAAGTCATACGGCTACCTGCTTTACAGTGTTTATGCGGCATTTATGCTGATCAATGTGCTCAGCGAAGTGCACTTTATTCATCCCTTAGGGACTGATCATCGTCCTGATGACGTGCTGTGAAGTTTGTTTGTTTTGATCATGTGAGAATGAATCGTCATTCGTTCGTTGTGTAGTTATACTTGTATATGAGAAATAAACGAATTATATTTCATTCAGAACGTGAATTTCATTTGCCTGCAAAGATTCGAAAGCCTTTGTGTAAAAAGATTCTGTACATCTTCGGCTTAAATTTTTCAAAAGAATATATACCTTATAGACACACTCGCTCGAGAGAATATTCTGTCCGACAAAAACTTGAATGCGAACAATGCGCACATGTCCACTATTGAAGCTCTCTGCGAGAGTTATGCGTAAAAAATTCACCCTAGGGGTCCAGCTATCTCTTCAAAAATATTGAATTAAAAGAAAAATCTAAAAAATGAGAAACCTTCAAGTCAAACATTTATACAGATGAACAAGAATATAATAACACACCAAAACGTTAGCAAATATAAAGAATAGCAGTGTCCCGAATAGATTCTTTTTAATATATGACAAAACGCATGCATCTTTTCATCGACACTATATAAAACTCAAACGTTTTCATACGACGCTAAAATAAAAAAATCGCGGCTTCCGCTTAATCCGAAAGTTACATACACACATCCAGCCTATACCTCGTTCGCGCGAGAATTCCACTCATTTTAATGCTTCCCGCTCTCTTTAATTGCGCACACTTTACATACACACTCGTGCATGTAACGGTACATTTTTTTCGCCTGCTCAGATGCGCGCGCGCGAAACAAAATTGATGGCATGGACCGTTGTGTTCTGTTTTTGCTTTTAGCCAAAGTGATGCTGCGAGTAGTTTTCATTTTTTTTCTCCCGTTCGCGTTTTGTCTTCGTTATACGCGGCGGCCCAGTTTCGAAGGGAAAAAGGCCGAGTATAGAAAGAGATGTGTGTTATACGAAATGTTTTCGCATTTTTACTGCATCACGACTCGGCTGAAATTTAAAGCGTATAGGTATATATTTTGACGTTCGTTTTGACCGGTATAACCGTAATAACGAGTGTATTTGAAAATGGTATTGCGAGCTTTGACTTTGTATCGAACGTCTGTTTGTTTGGAAATGGATAGTACGACGAGCTTTCGATATTTCAATTTCAATAATTTTATGTACCTATACCTCTGATGTGCACGATTATTATATAGCAGCTCTCAAACATTCACGCTCTCTCTACGATAACGCCGACTCCTACTTCCCGAGAGATCAACTCATAAATTTCTCTCGTACCGTCATAATGCACGTACACACAACTATATATGTGCATGTATATAGATATAGCTGATGCAGTATACGCGTGTCGCGGTTGCACTCGGCGCTTTAATGCATTGTTGCATTAAAGCGACGGATTAGACTAACAGGAAAGTTTCGCCGAACTTGGGAGGGGGGGGCGAAAAGTTCGCAGAGAGGCTTAAAGCGACGGAAGGGAGTTTGTTTAACGCTTAAGTGACGAGAGAATCTCGCGGGCGTGCGGAACTTTATTGTATTTACATATTTTGCGATGCTTAATTAAAAGGTGCGATGCGACCTTTTTTTCATCGTGCAACACTTTTTATTCTCCGAGTTGGACGAAATGCGACGTTTCGTTTTGTCGGGGGAGATGAATCTCGCTCGTTTAGTAAACATGGAATATACTTACACGGCCGATGAAAATTTGATCGATTTTGGATAATAATGATACGGCGCTGTATATGTGCGTATATTTTATGAATATTTCGACGGACGGGACGTAATGCAATTCGACACGGCGCGCGATGGGTAAAATAAAAAATGTTATCGAGCGTTGTAAAAGTCAATTTATCGCTTTCGAGCCAAAATTTCAATCGCTATAGCTCAATAATAATATCACTATCACATTATATATGTATAGGTACAACTCTCTCGTGCAAAGACGAATAGCGCATATGTGTACCAGCAATTGAATGAATAATCACGCTCGTCGCGATTCTCGAGACTACTCGTATTATAATAACAAGCAGTATAGCAGCAGCAGCAGGCTCTCTCGACATTCGAATAAATCCGAGGCAATTACGCGGATGGAAGTGCGACATTCATTAGTGTAACAGATGCCGGGGCCGATGATTAAGGACGGATCGGGGTCAATTTCGAGCGGTGGCGGCATCGCCGTGGCTTGCCGCACCAGCGTGCAAAACTAATTTTATGCAAATTTAAGCGGTGCACAACCCTCCCGCGAGACCGTATCTATATACACAGAGGACATTATTTGCAGCTGCGAGCTAGCGAATCGTCGATCGCTTGAAACTTTTCTCAGCGCTGGGGAAGCAGCCGAGATCACGCGATGAGGGAATTGCAACTTTCCTCGATATTAGTTTTGCGAATCGATCTCTCGCGGCGGTACACGCTGATGAATGAACAAAAGTAGATTTTTTCAATGTTCGTCGGATATTTTATTTCATCGTATTAGCAGATGTGTGTTTTATAATTTTACAGCGACATCAGAGAGTCCTAGCAGACGGGCTGCTCGCCCGGCTTGAGCTTTCTGCCGTAGACGACGCATCTGGCGCCGAGATTGTTGATCGTCACCTTGGCCAGGAAACTGTCGCAGTTGTAGCCACCCTGGAGCACGCCGAGGTCCAGCAGGGGACCCAGCAGGTTGAGCAGGCCTCGAGTGCACCTGACGCAGGTTATCTTGTAGCCCGGGTAGTTTCCTTGAAGCGACGTTCCTCCCACCACGACCTGAGAACGATGTTATATTGTTGCATATCTATAATGCGTCAAATCACAAATAGATACTCACGCTGATGAGGGGGATGTCTTGGAGAACCACGTCGCCGGCTCCCTGCTTGCAACCGGTCGGGAAAGGTCCACCCGCGGCCGCGGCGGCGACCAAGCAGAGCAAGACTACCAACTTCAACGAACACATTTTCTCAATCTGAATTATTCTCTTAGTCGATTCCTAACTCCAACTGACTCTGACTGATGATGGACCTGAAAACTCGGCGGCTTATATACTGCTGTTATCAACTTTCCTTTACACGGACAATAAGGATAACTGCGGAGACGCAATAAATATTCCGCGTTAATCCTCCCTTGTTTTCGAGTCTGCGCTCCAAAAATGTCTTGGTAATGTGACGCGCAGCCAAAAGGAAAAATTTAGTAATGTATTTGAAAATTTCCAAACAATGCCGACTGATATATATTATGCTCTTTTTCACCATATATATTGTTTCTTTACCAACTATGGTATATGGGGAGCTTATGCGTATAATAATAATTTGAATCTATCGCGAAACCTATTAGGAAAAATATTTACAATAATTGTTAGATGTAATAAAATATTACAAACTGCAATAGCAAATAAAAATATTCGAATTCCAACAAGCTAAAAATACGAATTCATACAGTAAGCTACAATGCAATGCAGGGCTATTGAGGAAAACAAGTAAAAAAATTAAAATCCTTCTACAAACAAGAAAGTAAGACTTTTAAGGTAAAAGGTATATTGCTGTGCAAGTTGGATTAACTTGTGTGTATAAGGAACATTAAACGTGATTCAGACACGTCAGTTTACGGGTGCGTGATCGAAAAATTGCATAGCGTAATGAAATATATTCATAGAAAATCTTATGAATTCTAACATCGCTAACAGACAATTACACTACGTATTTACATTTTGAAACATTATATGTTGATCATCGTTCAGTATAATTATTATCTAGATAGTTGTCAATTCAACTTCATTTATATACGAAATGCCATAATTATAATTAATTTATTATAACCAGGTTCCCCATAGCCATTGTAGCTGATTAATTACATTAGTGACTTTCTCCTCTAAGCTGCGCGTTATACTACAATTCACCAAGATATTTTAGGAGTGCAGACACGAAAACAAGGGAGGATTAACGCGGAATATTTATTGCACCTTCGCAGGTTATCCTCATTGTCCGTGTGAAGGAAAGTTGATAACAGCAGTATATAAGCCGCCGAGTTTTCAGGTCCATCATCAGTCAAAGCTCAATTGCAGTTAGGAATCGACTAAGAGAATAATTCAGATCGAGAA